>JAPQRN010000022.1:2302416-2312563 GCA_037367275.1 Coranthus polyacanthus
GTCTGTGACACTAGAATGCACATGCACATTTACTGGACAGAAATCTAAATTATAGTGCATCATCTACCTTCATGATGTTGCTGTCTTCTGTATTATTTATTGAAACCCAGTCTTTGCTGTGCATTGAAATCTTTTATAAACAGGTTAGACTTTCACCATCACCAACGTTTTCATGTTAAAAAAAACTTAGTAGCTGACTTTAGGAAGTGCATGGTTAGAAAGATTAAAACTTTGTTGTTGGTTTTTACTCTTTTTTTCATTTTAGCCTCTTTATAACTTCAAAATGTTTAAAGATTGTGTGCAATAAAGGCTGAGCCAAATTTTTTTTTATGTCAACAAACACATAAATGTCATGTATCTTTAATTGTAGAATACAGTTGATGACCTATTGATTATTTCCCATATTATGAAATATATTTGTTTCATATTTGTTTAACATTTTCTGTTCAACTCTCATTAAATATGTATTTGTAATAGAATCCATTGTATATACATATATATATATATATATATATTTCAGCTGTAATTTCCTATGTATGTGTAATACAGAAGATATTTTACAAAAATATTTCAGACCTTTGTTGAGGAGTTTAGACAAGGTTTTACTTGTTGTGTTGTTCCTTTATGAAAACATTTTGTAAGTCTGTGTTATCCAAAATATTTTTTATATTAGAAACAAGAGGACAATCCTAATATTGATAGTTTGTGCCTTGCAGTATTAGAAATCTTGCACTTTACTATTGTGTGTGAACACTGGGATAGAAACCTTTGGATTTGTTTTACCTGTCAAACAACAATGAGTTTCATTTTGACAAAATTCTGTTTCATCTAATGTTAAAGAACGTTATGAAACAATCCATCTTTTTACAATTGATGTATGTCTTTAGTCGCCAACAAAGATCCAACTTTATTAGAGATAGACTTGTGCCCTCAGCACCTGTTAACTAAGTAACCAGACACCCTGAAAGGATGGATTGTAGCTAAGAAAAAGAAAAAAAAGAAAAGTCATTTTAGTATGTCTTTTATGATTAAATAAAATGTTACTTCAAAGAACAAGTGTTTTTGATCAGTTTCATCCTTGTAGTGCTGTATGAGTTGTGAACTGACAAAATACTGACAAATCTAAGCTGAAATTTAACACAGACCATTATACTGCATACAGTGCCTTGCAAAAGTACTCACCCCTTTGGATGTTTTCCCATTTTTTTGCTTTTATAAATGGAATAAATATTCACCCCCTTTAAAGTGACTGACCTAGTTCAGCAGAGGTCCAGCCAACTGGTGCTAGTCATCTCACAACTAGTGAAACAGAGATCACCTGAGTGCAGTCAATGTGTCTCAATTGGTTTTATTATAGACACCTGTATCTGGAAGGTTCAGTTAGTGTTCACTATTCAGTTAGTCGGTATTCCTGGCTACATTATTACACCACGAAGACAAAAGAGCACTCCAAAAAACTCAGAGAAAAGGTTATTGAAAAGTATAAGTCAGGGGATGGTTACAAAAAAAAAAAATCCAAGTCACTGAACAGTCCCTGGGGTTCAGTTAAATCCATCATTAAGAAATGGAAGGAATGGCACATGTGTAAATCTGCCTAGAGCAGGACCTCGTCACAAACTGAGTGACTGTGAAGAAGGAGACTAGTGAGGGAGGCCACCGAGACTCATGTGACGACTCTGAAGGAGTTAAAAGCTCCAGCAACCGACATGGGAGAGACTCTGCATACAACAACTTTTGGCCGGGTTCTTCACCAGTCGAAGCTTTATGGGCGAGTGGCACAGAGAAATAAAATCTGGACTAGAATTCACTCAAAGGCATGTGGGAGACTCCAAGGTCCACTGGAAAAACATTCTTTGGTCTGATGACACCAAAACTGAGCTTTTATGGCCATCAGACTAAACTAAATACTGATTTGAAGGGGGTGAATATTTATGCAATCGCTTGTTTTACATTATCTATTTTTAATTCATTGACGTTACATTGTAGAAATGTGTTTTCACTTTGACATTAAAGAGTTTTGTTTTTTTTAATTTGTGTCAAAAAAAGACAAATTACATTGACCATGATTCCATTTATAAAAGCAAAAAAAGGGGAAAACATCGTAGGGGGTGCAAGGCACTGTATATACATATACATATACATATACATATACATATACATATACATATACATATACATATACATATACATATAAATGGAATACCTTCCACTTGGCTTTCTATAACTTCAAGATGTGTCCATAGTGGTTCAACCGGAGCTTCACTTGTCCAGCTCTCCTTCATATCTTACACAGTGCTGCCACCTTCCGCTCTGTGCATGAATAGTTGGAATTAAAGAAGGACTCCTTTCCTTCATTTGTACGCATTGTAAATGTAAATTCGTGCTCATAATAAACTTGAAAGCTTATTCAATGTACAAATTCCTTATTTCCTTTTATTACTGAACGAGAAAAACGCTTTGCTTCATCTGGCGGAACTGCGGACTCAGCAGTTTTGAATTAGTCAGACAGATTATTTTATAAAATCAAATACATCTAACTATGTCTTGTTACGTATTCTTTTGTTTAAAACACTTTTTTTTTTCTTTGCGCGTGTGCTACGGTGTTGTTTTCTCACTACCTCATTGTCAGAAAGTAGTTAATTTTGGCCCAAACGGTATGCCGTAGTCGTAAAGATGGCGGCCGTAGTGTTGGTTAGCCGTCCTGCGAGTGTCCTTCCAAAGATATCAAGTGAGTACCATACACAATTGGCTATTAAATAAGTACATACACATCTTAGATTATAACATTGTGATTGCAGATGTTTACAGGTATGCTGTCCCTACACAGGCTTATCTCTAGGCCACGCACTCGGCTGCAGTGACCTTGCTAACATCCTCAGCTAATCGCCTGCTAGCAAGGGCTTTACTTAGCTAGCAGCTCATATTTGGACCCTCAAATAAATCTCTCCTCTCCGGACCACTGTTTGATACGTTATTGGATAAAAAAAGCAAAATTTGACTCATTCGTTTCTAGTGAGCTGCAAGGTTGCCATGATGTTACAGTAACTCAAAACACTTGGTGATTATACTGTACTTCTGGAAATGCGACCGATGATTAGCTATATGTTTCACTAACGGCTGTGTTGCTTTCCGTTATGTGTCTGACTAATAGTTTGATTTGCACCATGTATCAGTGGCTTATAACAACATGCAGTATTCAGCTACACGCACAATGTGACGCTGTCTTACAACTAGCTTAAGGTGCCTTCATTCTCGTGTGTCGTTTTTTGAGTTGCGTCTGGTTAGTTCGCCGTTTCTTAACCATTAATGTATTTTATGCTTTCCAGCGCAGACTGATTTGGTAAATGAATGTGACACACGGTGTAAGCAACATATTGATTTGGATGTGGATGCTGTTGGATTTTAAAAAGGAAATGACAGCTTGAATTATGCCATGTAATTCAAAGCACCTAGCAACGTTCAGACAAAACCTGAATGTCGTAACTAGGTTGTATTGAATACTGTAGGATTTGTTGTTGTTTATCATTATTGTCTGCTGGAAATTTGGTGCATTTTACCTTTTGATCCTGACCTTTCTTTTATTCTTACCAGGCAGCTGCTCCCCTGCTGTCCTCTCAGCTGCCACAGTCACCACAAGTCAGCAGAGGAAGCTGCATCATGCTGTCATCCCCAAGGGGAAAGGAGGACGCTCCTCTTCTAGCGGGATAGCGGCCACAGTGTTTGGTGCCACAGGTTTCCTGGGTCGATATGTGGTCAACAGGCTGGGTGAGTTATTGAATAAATCCTAAATGTATTTGCTTTTAGTTTTATGCACACCACTGTTTCTGTTTTTTTTCACCAAGATGTGATGGTATGTGTTTACTTGCTGATAATTTACAGGTCGGATTGGTTCTCAGATTATTGTCCCTCACCGCTGTGATCAGTATGACCTCATGTACTTCAGGCCCATGGGTGATCTTGGACAAATTATTTTCATGGTAAGATGTCTAGAAACACGCATGCACCTTGCAAAAAAGTTGCGTGTGGTTATGCACGTAAGATCATAAATGATTTTTTTTTTTATATTATTGTCATAGGAGTGGGATGCAAGAAACAAAGACTCCATTAAACGGGCTTTGGAGCACTCTAATGTTGTCATCAATCTGGTGGGCAGAGAGTGGGAGACAAGGTATGTTTGGTAGCTTAGAAATGTTCAAAACCTTTAATTTAGGGGTGCATGAAGAGGGAAATGTTTTACTTTTTTTTTTGTTTTTGTTTAAAGGAACTATCACTTTGACGATGTCTTCGTGACGATCCCTCAGCAAATTGCCAAGGCTGCCAGAGAGGCTGGCATCACAAAGTTCGTGCACATGTCTCACCTCAACGCTGACATACGCAGCCCGTCGAAGTACCTGAGGAACAAGGTAGAGCGCTGTTTTCTTACACTTCAGATCTGTCCCACCCATTCACAATGCGGTGTCCTTGTTTCTCTTGTATATACACGTCGAAGACCGTGTCTTCAAGATTATGAGATCTTAGGCTAATCTGCGTAAATGCTGTTAATTACTGTGTGCAATGTGCTTGCGCCACAGGCTGTTGGGGAAACTGCTGTGAGAGATGAGTTTCCCGATGCCATTATCATGAAGCCCGCCGAGATATATGGGAGGGAGGACAGATTCTTCAACTATTACGCAAGTAAGAGTTGTTTTTGTGTGTGAAAGACAATTTAACTGTGGTTGTGGTGTGGAGCATTTAAAGCCAATTCATAGGAACAATATCCACTTCAGGTGTAAACTTCTCGACAAGGCTGTTGTTGCATGTTCTGATGTGTATGCACTTTGTATGAGCAATGTGCCTGTAATCCTCTTTCAGATATGCGCTGGTTTGGCAATGCTATTCCACTCTTGGGTCTGGGGAAAAAGACGGTGAAGCAACCTGTTCATGTAAGTTTTTTGAAGTGAAGGAAATATTCTAAAGCCTGGTTTATGCTTCTATGTCAGGGGCTCCAGCGTAGCCTATAGCAGCTACGTGCATAGACCGTAGATGTAGAACCGTAGAACATATGGCATCTCTGTCAACACTGTAGCCCTGACAAGTAGTTAAGTGAGGCGGATCCTGATCATGTGTAATGGTGTCTTCAACTGGCTCAAGCTTTTTCCGAGCAACATATTTTAAGAATTCTAATAATTATATGATCGAAGTAACTGACAGTTATCAAATTAAAACACGAAGCTAAACACTTCTTCAGGTAAGCAAAATCATGGAATGCATGTCAAAGGTACTGAAATTTCAGAATTGCTCATTATCGTGGTATGTCTATACCTACAGTTTAGACAGCAACATTTGTCGGAGGTTTTGAAGAAGAGAAGAATCAGTGTGGTAGACCCTTTGGCACCCTGCAAGAATGTTTAAAAGCCTCCTTTCTACACCAGCAAAGTGATATTTCAATTTGGTAAAAACTAATACTAATTCGTAATCGCAGAAACTCATTGAGTATAAAGCTTGTTATAAAATAGTGTTTTGCAGATTTGTCGAGAGCTGGAGGTGGCTCAAAATTCGAAGTTGGAAAGGGTGTCCATCACCAACGCTAAAACCTTCAGGGTTGTCCCAAGATTTCTGGGGGAAGCAGGTGCTGCGGTTACAGTCAGGGTGATGGGGTTTTGCGGATTTGATGCATTTGACATGATGTTTGCCTATTATGATTACAATATTCATTAAAAAAAATACAGGGCCCCAGCAGATCCTTAAAAACTCTTAAAACATCTTTCATTTAGTTATGATTTTCAAGGCCTTAAAATTTCTTAAAAAGTCTGGAATTGTGGGAGAGGAGGTGTTATATTTGATCTGGGGCACAATGAACCAGCATGTGTATGTTTTGGTCAGTTTTTTTTGTTTGTTTGTTTTATTTTACCACTATTTTTATAACCCCTGACAACGACCATTTCCGTTAACACCCACGAACTGAATCGAGTTTGCGCTGTAGTACTCATCAGTAGCAGTGACTTCATGGCACATTCAGGGGCATGGTTTTGTTTTACTTTATTTCATAAAGTATGTGGATATGTTGAGCAGTGCTCAGAAACAATGTAGCTTTTGTGACCTGATTAATGAAACTACGTAACTACTGTAAAGCTATTTCATTTAGAAAACAGTGACGCTACCGTCACACTGTTAAGAAATGTAGTTAAGCTAGTTACGTTGTTGTAGTTTCATAATTTAAAAAAATATTTTCAGGCGAATTCATTAGTTACTCAACTGGACTGTGCCAGTGTTTGGTGCCAACTAGAGTTCTCTTTGACAGATAACAATAGATATGTTTTACTGCCACCAAACAAAACCAATTATTTTGTTGATGCTGCCAGAACTAGTTTGCCTAGGTCATGTTCTTCATGATCTAATAAACATTCAGTGAGCAAGCTTTGTTACAAAGTACATTACGAACTGATGTATTCCTTATTTACATTATTTCCATTTTCAAATAGTGTCATTTTTGTGTAAAGGGTTTTGTCAAAAGAGAAAGCTGTCTGTCTGCTCACTGTATATAAACCTCACTACACTGTCTTCTTCCTCAGGTGGTGGATGTGGCCAAGGCCATTATTAACGCTGTCAGAGATCCCGATGCTAATGGGAAGACATACGCACTAGTTGGGTAGGATGTATAACTGATGTATCATGCCTGATGTTTATTGAAAAGCTTGTGTAGATATGATGGTTCTTGTTTCAGATCCTGGCTAAATGTACGCCGTGAGGATTTAAGTTCATGTAATATATTTGTTCTGGTTTTTTTTTTCCCTTATCTAGTCCCAACCGTTACCTCCTTCATGACCTGGTGGAGTACATCTATGCAGTGGCACACAGACCTTTTGTGCCCTATCCATTGCCCCGCCCACTCTATCAGTAAGTTACTAAAGACATTTAATATAAACAAACTACAAGGTTTTAAATGTGTAACTAGACAACCTGACCCGCTCCGGAGCACATGAATGTATTTTTTGATTTGTTTGTAAGATTTGTTTTTGGGCTTTTGTGCCTATTTATTGGATAGATCGAGAGAGACAGCAAACGTAGGGAAAGAAAGTATGGGAATGACATGCAGCAAATGGCCTCGGTCTGGAATCGAACCCAGGCTGCTGTGATAAGGCCTCAGCCTGAATGCTGCACGTTCTTCCAGATAAGCGTCACCATTCCTAGAAGCCCCCGTGGTGTGGAGATAATGAGAGGGTCTCGGAGGAAGGCGAGTTTTTAGAAAGTGTCTGAACCCTTCGGCTTTCCTCTCTTTAGTGATATCACATTGAACCCTAAAACAGACAGAATTGACTAAAGTACTAAAGCCGTGGACTCGCTGACCTTTTTAAGATTGGACAGTTTGACTTCTGTTTTTATATATGTTCTTTACTTGCTCCCAGACCATTTAACAGCGCCAGGGTTGACCTGACAGAATGAGGCTGAAATGGTCTCCACGCGATAAAAAAATACATCTAAGCAACACAGTAATTTGATGGAATACAAAGTTGTAAATAATCAGATCCACTCATGCCTTAATTATGTGATATTACACATTCTCATGGTTGGCAGTTTGTTGCCAGATTTCCTTCCTGGCTTTGGCTGCAGCAGTCATGTTTTTTAGCTTCTATCGTATTTTTAAATAGATTTGTTCAGGATTATACTTGTTCTTGTGAGAAGCACTGCCTACGGCCTGCTCTGTGCCTTTAAACTAGAGTTGAAAAACGTGTAGTACTTACTGCAATTATGTCATTTTCTTGATGATGAGCCAGAAAAAAATATGCTTGGTGTGTTGAACTGGTTTCATTGTGCATATTTTTCTGCCCTGTTTTTTATTCAGGAACATGTGAAACATTTGAAGTTCCCACCAAACCAAAAACACGAGTCATTCTTGACACAGGCATGGAAAAAACTTACAGCTCCTAAAACAATAGAGGGATACACTTACAGTATTGCAGTGGTAGTGATCTGAACACAGGTTAAACACAGGAACTGGCACCCATTGTATAAATGACCATGCACCTTTACTCTGCATACATGCATACATATGCATACGTATTACAACTGTCATAGTTTAATTTGTTCTGTTTTCATTTCAGCCTTGCAGCTCGGGCTTTCTCAATGAACCCATTTGAGCCCTGGACGACCCCAGACAAAGTCGACAGGGTAAGAAATCCAAGACCCTGCTATGACCAGCAAATGTGGATTGCCATCAGCTAACTCTCTGAAGTTCTTCGTGTTTATTCGAGATCCCATAATTCTGCATGTTGCTTTTATTTTTCAGTTTCACACAACAGACATGAAGTACCCAGGCCTCCCTGGTCTGGAGGATCTCGGTATCACTCCCTCCTCAGTAGAACAAAAAGCAATTGAGATTCTGCGTCGCCATCGCCGTTTCCGTTACCTGGAAGCTGAGCTGGATGAGACCAAGCCGGCCAAGACCGTCAACTATTAAACCGCCTGATTGGAGCAGCCAGAGGACAGGAGCACCTCTGAATGCTTTGTCTTTAACTATATTGTGTACATAAATAAAGAACTATCCTCCAAGGGGTTTCTTGTTTTGACTCACTTTCTCATCATTTTGTATTTATGATTGTCATTACAGTGCCTCTACACTGAAATATTTGATCATCCCTGCTCACCTCAGTTTTTTGATGTCCACCCCATCAGACAGTACAGTATTTCAGTACTGGCCTTAAAGTCCATTCCCACTGTAAGGCCTGGTGTTGGCATGTTAAGCTGTAACTGTATGAGGCAGGAGGAAGAGATTTGCCACTGTGGTATCTGATGTGTTTTAGGCTCATTAATTAGTTAAGAATTGTATCAAAATAACACCTTTATGAACTATACTGTTCATAGTCTGTATTGTGCCATGTGAACTTCCACCTACTATATTGCGTGAGTTTGGTATATTTTCTTGGAGGTCACCTTAGAGGCCCTCTAAGGTCAGGATGTTGGGGTATCGAATACATCAGAGGGGCTCCCTTCATTTGGGACTAAATCTTAAAATCTGCCTAGTCTAGTTGAAAAGTTGTTTGAGGCCTTAAAGACCTGTTGACAAAGCCTGAAAATCTAATCAGGAAAGAAAAAAACACAAGGCAAAGACAGACTAGCATGTAGAACTCACTGCTGCTGATAAAAGTACTAACATCTCATACTATTAAGTCATAAAAACAGGTTTTCACAAAGGCACAAAAGGACATGCATGGGAACTAGAGGGTAATGACTGTAGGCGCAGTAAAACGTTTGTGTACTTTGAAGCCTTTTATTATACCATCAACCTGACAACGTCATGTTTATCCACGTCCACCCTATCAGCCGCTAATACTATAATGTGAAGGTATTTCGGATTCAGTATATTGACCCTGTGTTTATTCCTGTCGGTCTCTAAATTGTATTGTATTCTCCCTGAACCAAACAAAAAAAAAAGAAACTGTACAAACGGACGTTGAGTTGTTTAAGCTGGTGATGGCGCGGTAAAATGTTATCAGCAAGATAAGATGCGATTAATTGTACTTTTCTGGGGTGTAAAGTGTGCAGGGAGATTAATAGCTGGTCTGTTGAGTTGGAACGAGAGAGGCCACAATGAGGACACACCTGAAAAAAGCTGGATTAATTGTAACTTTTTCTTTACTACTGATATACATCATTATCTACGTGGTTACGAATTCGGGCCAGTCTGCTCCGACCGGGTTCACAGATCAGGAGCGCGTGAGTTGGAAACTGGACAGGATTGAAGAAACCCTTAACAACCTGAGTATGTATACATGTAAACGAGGACCTTGAAAGGCTCAGAGGTCCAGTAAAACGTTCTGGCTTTGTAATCAAGTAACACTGCGTTTCACATTAACTTAAAATTATAATGTACTCAGAAACATCTGAGGGATAGTGTCATTTCAGCAAACTGCGAGAGGAAAAAAAAAAAATCGAGTTATTATCTGTATGTTAATGAGTATGTGGCGGAAGCATATACCTGTCAGGTTGGAAAAAGAAAACTGGATCAGTATCGCAATAAAATGTGAAAGGTTTGTTGTGACACACCTTGTGTTTTTACATTCTAACAATGTAAAAACAAGATAGATTCACGTCATTACAACATACAAAGTTATCACGTTATAGAGGAATATTGATAGAGAATATTGTCCGACCTCACAGGAAGACACTT
>JAPQRN010000022.1:2348015-2360957 GCA_037367275.1 Coranthus polyacanthus
CCGCACCCCGAGGCACCTCCTGAAAGAGATAATAATGGTGGATGACAACAGCTCCAATGGTTGGTTTGGTTATGAAAGGAGTACGCTAAGCAAACATGTTTAACAAAACCCCATTTTGTATTTATTGACTATTGAAAAGCAAAAGGTAACATGAGACACCTTTAACATTTGATTATTTTGCTACAAAATAAAAGTAGAGCTATTTCAAGTAATATGTGCACTTCAGGTTGTTGTGCACTCGTGGAAATTAAAACACGTTTTGTAATTATTATGGTTTTCGAACAATGACCCATCAAAGTGGTCCTTTGGCACAACTTGCCCCAAGGTGGGGGTAAAATGATCCTGTCAAAGGTAAATAACTGAGGGTTTCTAATTGTGTAACATAAAACCAGCTTATTTAAAGGCAAAATATGCAATTGTTTCCTGAGAAACAATATATAGTCTCATAATAATCCTTCTCAATCGTCACTTCTGACCCTCGTGCAGTGTGTGGTGGTGTATTTACCTGTAGACACCCTGCCCCCTGCTTGTATTTCCTGTTTCTTGTCAATTCAGAGGACCTGAAGGGGGGACCTTGACGTGTACGTGAAGTCGCTCGAGCAGCAGAACCCAAACCTTCGAACTGCAAGAGTGAGGCGCACGGAGCAGCGAGGGCTCTCCTCTGCTAGGGTTTCTGGATGGAGGGCTGCTACTGCCGACGTGGCGGCCATCCTGGATGCCCACGTTGAAGTCACTGACATGTGGCAAGGACACTTACCCTTAATAACAGGCTTTGGTTCACGATTTGTAGTCACAGATTTATTTATTTTTTTGTGAAAACGTTAAAGATGTAGTCAGTGGAAGTCTTTAATAATATCAAGTAACAAGTAAACAAGTAATGACCTCTTTGGCTGCGTATGCTTTGAGTGTTCAGCAAAATACAGTTACTACTACTGTGATTTTCTCGGAAATGAAGCCAGTTATTGCTCTGAATAAAATCACACTCGAGGTGCATAACCATATCTAACATGGTCCATTTCTTGCTGATCCAGAAGATGATCCAGAACTGTGAGCATATTTTCTTGTCATTTCTAAATCTGCCATCTTTGGTGGCCTTTCCTGACCTCAGTTTTGAACACTTGTACACATACAAGACCTGTTCATACTCTATAGCAGGGGTGTCCAACTCCGGTCCTCGAGGGCCACAATCCAGCATGTTTTAGATGTTTCCCTCTTCCAACACACCTGATTCACATGATCAGGATCATGAACAGGACACCTGTTGCTTCTTTTGTGGAAAGACAGATTTATTACATATTATTACGGAGGCATAATAGAAACAAAAGTAATAAAAGTAGTAAAAGAAATATAGCCACATTGAACTGGTCCACGGCTACGGTTTAGGTGACATACACCAGCTCCAGAATGTAACTACATGTCGGGGCTACGGCGTCGACGGAGATACGTGGGTGTTATAGGAGCTGTGATTGGTTGCTTGAGATTTCTCCTGCTGGTTTGTGAAGCCAGTGATTGCGAATGAGGAAAAACATGGAAGACGCTGCTAAATCAGACCGTTTACTTCAATTAACTCACATGTAAAAATCAGCACACTGCAGACCTCACCTTTACCGCGTTCACCACATAACGACTACCGAATGTAGAGTTATTTTAACAAGACGGGGAGACGTGGCAAAGATTAGCACAATATGGTCTGATGGTGCTATAGATACAGTAGGAGTGTATAGCAGGAGGGAATGAAATCCAGTGAAGGGTCAGGGTTAAGGGGTAACCCTAACCCTAATAGACAGTGTCTGAGGCAGCAATGCTGACGTACAACTATAAATCAGCCTTTAATGTTCAGACCACAAAAAGTGTTGAAAACATTCTGAAAAAATTCAAGCGATCTGACAAATGAAATGCCACTTGAAAAGTGTTTGGATCTGTCACAGACTCTAAACACTTTAAGCATTTATATAATGTACTGTAGTTGCTGTAAATAGCACTTTTAGTCATCTGCACCTACCTAACACCGCTGTGCACATAATCCGGTAACATAAATGGTGCCAGTGTAGCGGAAACAAGACACAGGACAAAGGAAATCAAATGAACTTGCGAGCAGAGAAACAATGGAGAAAATAACATACATACAACTGTAAAGAGTGGCGTTCCTGCGTAAAGAAGAGGAAGAAGAAGAAGAATTGAAGGTTACACTTCGACAAGATGTATTTTCAGAGAGGACATTTTCACCAGCTTTTGCAAACTACTGATATTTATTTCTTGAATAGAATCAAAATGATAGTAATAATTAAAAAGTACAGGGGTGCGACAGTGTGCAGTACATGATTTACTGGATTATGGTTCATGTAAAACCTTTGACCAAGCTGCTGGCTGGTTGTATCTACTGTGCGGACACTTATTTAATAAGCCTGAGCTACGTAGAAGTTAAATAAGAAACTTCAGTGTTAATTTGCACCACTGCCAGCTTATTGCTGTGCAGCTGAGTAACATTTTGCTGTGAGCAAAGTGCACTTGAAGTTTTTAAACCTGACTTTTACATAGATGTATTGAAGTTTCCATAAAGGTTTATCCATTGTCTTTTCATGAAGAATTCACATCATTTAAACAGTCATTTTGTTAAACAGGCGGTACGGCTGCCGAATGCTTTATCTGTGACTTATGGGAATTTGAAATCAAGGGTTTACTTATTCTGGCCTTGGAGTATTGTGTTTTATTAGTAGAGTATGACGTATCTTTACGTTTTCTTCTACATTCATGTTGAAACACTGCAGTCTTTACCTCTTTTGAGTGTGAAGAAAAGGGAAAGGGATAGTCTCAAATCTCATAGTTATTTAATGGAAGAAGGCTATGTTTTCGCCTGTTAAACATTGCTTTATATTTGCGTAGAAAATAAAATTCATTACATTACAACATTAATTTATCTACTGCAATATTTTGTCGCCAAGTTAGCGACACCGGGCAGAGTTATGTCTTCAGTCAGTCCTTAAGTTTGTCTGTTAGGTTACAGTCAAAGTCAGCACCTACAAAGTGAACGTGTGTCTCTCAGAAATAAAATAAAGGGGAATAAAAACAGATACTTCAGAAGGTGAGTAAGGGGATTATCTTGACCTGGCACCTAAATTTGAACATTGCATCACAAGGCATTTACAGCTTAAGTCACAGTAGCTGAGTTGGCAGCTGTCTCAATAAAATGTTTTTTTTTTTACTTTGTGTTTTGATTTTTTTTTTTTTTTTGCACATGTGCTTTATGGCCATTAAAATAACTCACTCAGACCATTTTAGCAACATGTTAGATTAGCAAGCTAGTGCGTGCACCCCGACGGAAGCCGAGATCTTACGAAGGCTGACGAAGGCTGGCGAAAACTGTGGTTTCCTAGCAACCACTCTGTTTGAAACTTGCGTGGACAAGCAAGGAGAGCTCGCTTTACGTTTTTAATACTTCCTCGCACGTAGTGCAAGTACACTTACATTAAGTCAAAAATGCTTAAGGGTGAATTACTGTCAGACCGCGTGGCTGCTGCGAAACTACAGAGCAGCCGGAACAGAGAGGCTGAAAGGCGAGAAAGAATATTCAACGACGGAGAGAGGACTATTGGGGTGAGTATCTTTACGCTTTAAAGTCGTACTGAGTCGTACGCGAATGAAACCCGCTTTTAAATGTGCTTTCACCACGGTGGGTTGCTTCACAGGTTGACAAGGAAGCCCTAGGCATGCAGGTGAGGGAAAGGAAGAAACAAGAAGAGGTGGAGAAAGAGGAGCGGAAGGCACACGGTGAGTTAACGCCATCTTTCACAATGCATCATGGGTAGCGGGAATGTCACTTATCACCAGTCCACTCGAAAAATCATCCACTACACTGGAAAAATTACAAAATGAATCTAATTTTAAGAAAGTGTTTCTCAATTTTTGTCTTTACAAAATATTCCAGCTAATACTGAGCTAAAACGATGGTTAACATAGATAGTTTTCTTTATTTTAAGACTATTTTGTACAACTTTAATTTAAGAATATCAAGTCAGTCTAAAATTACCGTAATAAGTGCAACTTACTTAAATTTTGTCATTTCCTTCCCATTGGGTCCATTATCTATAATTCTTTTTAAGAAATTATAGCAATTTGGTAATATATAAGAGCATTTGGCTTCTTTTTGGTGGGGCTGTTTTTGCAGTGCGTTTTGAATTATTATACTTGAACATAAAAAAAAAATATTCTAATGAAGTGCATGTCATCTTCACACAGAGGCAGAAGCGCTCCATCACAGCAAAGTCGCTTACCTTCTCCACAGCAGACAACAGAAGCAGAAACGCACACTGGAAAAGGACACCGTCAGCTACCGCCAGCGGTACCAGCAGCCCTGGACCCAGCGTGAGTACGACCTGAACGACCCGGAGCGCTGCAAGAAAACAAGCCCAGCAGATTCCCAGATGATGCCCCCCGGTCTGGTGGGCGAAGACCCGGACAGTAAGGGCCGAGTGCAGAGACAGAGGGAGCAGCTCAGAGGCTGGCTCATCCAGCAGCAGAGCGAGCGAGAGGCAGAAAGGCACCGACAGAAGCTGGAAAGTGGGTTTGTCTGATTCAAAACTGAATGCACACCCTCGGCTCACACGTGACACATACTCCTACTGTGTTTTTTGTTTTTTTTACAGAGCAGCAATATGAGCAGTACAGAGTGGACATAGATAACCAAGCTCTGCAGCTTCAGAGCACTGAGATGGAGAGGAGAAAAGCAGCAATGGTTGCTACTAAAGACTACAATCTGGCTATGGTACGTCGTTCTAGTTGTCACTAGTGGTTAAACTTTGAAAGTAAGGATGATGGTTTATGATTGGAAACACCCAGAGGAGCGTACATTGTAATTCCAAGTATCTAAACTAGGACTGGCTGCGTCTTTTGTGTCATTTTCATCATATTACGCCTTTTACGTTGCTTTCATCTTGTTATGTCTTTTAGAAATAATTTAAAACCACAAGCAACCATCTGATTTCTATTAACTGTCACTCAGGACCAAAAATCAGCCTTTGAACGTTCAAGAAATAGTGATTTGACATTTATCATGATAATTATCGGTATCGCCGGATCTGAGAATCTTTATTGTAGTAACATTTTTGACCATGGTGCCCAGTCCTCACCTTTATAATACCTTTTTTTTCTGGGTCTGGTAAAGACTGAGGAGAGGCGTCGTCAAGAATCAGAACATCACAAGGAGATAAATGAGACAGACACTTTAAACCACCTGCAAGGACAACTGCCAGGTGTGGGTGCCAAACCCACGCCGAGCATGATGGGAGCGCCCGGCCTTTGCCCCAGCAGCGACAGGAGAGCCCCGCCCGAGAGCCCGCAACAGATCACAGAGTTCCAGAAACGTCAAATAGAGGAGAAAAAGGTAAAACTGGAAACCGATGCTCTTCATCATCGTTCATTTGACACTGTTAATCCTGTTGATGGCATGCGTCTGCCTGTGTTACAACTGTAGAGACTGAATCTGACGAAGAAAAACGAAGAGGAGCAGTACGATCACGTCCGCTTAGACTCAGCTCGTACGGCTCTGCTAATCGAGAGGCGGCAGGCGAAGCTGAACAAGCAGCTGAGAAGGAACCTGGACAGCACCAACATCAAACTGGCAGAAACACATAAACAACTGTAAGCAAAAGATTTGGAGAAAACACACACACACACACACTGCTTTACTCAATTTTACACACACTATATGTCCTCCTCACTGTTTTTTTTTTTTGTTTAACTGGTGTCATTTCAAGAACACCGGACATCGCAAGGGGTCACATTGATGAAAGCTTCTTCTCCAAGTTCAACACCAGCAGCAGATGATGGACGATGCACGGCGCTGATGACTGCATTACCGATTACTGAGAGTGGTGCTAAAAGAGAGAAACAACAAATAAACTGAACCACGCAAAGAAATTATAAGTACTTTTTATTTATATTAAAATTCTTTTGGATAGCTTCAACTTTGTCACTATTTTTCTGGATGATGCTGGCATCAGTGCACATGAACATTGGCTCCTCCTTTTAAGGCAGATGTAACATAATAGGCTTCATTGAAGATGTAATACAAAGGAGCGTGTTAACCATGGCATTGGTGAAAGTCAAGTAAAAACACCCAGGTATGAAAAAAACTTGAAATTCACACAGGATTTAACACCTAATTAAAACGCTTCCTATCACAGTCTTACAAAACACAAACACAAGAAACACAAATCACACAGCATTTGTCACCTTAACATATTCGTGTCCCCCACACACAAAACTTAAAGTGCAAACATATTTTAAAACATTCCTTACAGAAGATCGTAAGCTCTTTCCACCTGTTTAGTTCAAGTACTAGCCTTGCATTGGGACATGCTGGCCGTTGTATCTGCTGTATACAGCACCTGGCAGCAGGGTTTACATCTCCTATTTTTAATCCCCATTAGACTTCTGCCTGAATGATGATGGTATACAGATTAACGTGAAGATTGCTTTCCTACGGTATTTTTATCCTCTAGGATGCATTTTCAGACACAAACTTGTCCCATCTCGTCTGCCACAGAGTCAGGGCTTTCTCCTGTTGATTTGCACTCAAAGAACTATACCTGAAAGACAAGACGGGTGAACGTCAGAAAGTAGTCTGGTGAAGAACTTTCCCAAAACAATGTGAGCACTTGTCCTCCAAATAAATCTTACTTGATGGAATTTATGGCCAGTGCTTTGAGGGAGCCTACGTGGGATCTTAGCCCGCCAAAACCCACAAAAGCATCATAGAAGTCATAAGACAGGCCAGAAGCACCGAACATGGCAGGGTCGTCAGAACTGATGACCAGTGGGTGGTTCTCTGACATCAGCGCCGCTGCAGGATGGTTTCGCAGATCATTTACCAGCTTCATCACCTGAATGAGGATAGCGGTGTGCGCCATGCTTAAATTACATTTGGTTACATAGATCATTAATCCCGGAGGAAAGTTTACAAGTAATGCACAGCAGTTAATACACACTAATAAGAACAGACCGATTATCGGATCGATATTCACATTTTTTTTACTGGTATCATTTTCTGATATCTGATAAAATAAATTAATTTAAAAATTGCACAACTTTGGCTCTGGTGCAGCCACATCTCCCTGTCTGTAGTAATTTGGCTGAGTGTTTGATTCAACGTCAGCTTAAGTACGCGATGGGCTCCTCGACAAAGTTTTGTGTTGGGAGTTACTCTGAAAGTTGACACCGACATTCAAAATTTTTACTCCAAATGCAGCCATTTGGTACTGGCTTTGAAAAATCATGTTGGTCAATCCGTACACATTACTTTATTCTTGGTTCTTGTTTTACATTCTGTAAAAGATGACAGTGTACCTGGTTGGAGATGGGGCACACTTCCAGAGCCACCCCTCTTTTCCTGGACAGCTCTTTAGCCACTAGGTGGCGAACCAGAGCGTAGCCATGGCCAATGCGTGAAGTGTTGAACAACAGAGCATCTAACAGATTCTGGTCCACCTCTGTACCCTCGAGGTCTACATGTCAATTATACCACAGGGACAAACACTTAATACATTACTCTTACTAACTCAATCTGGATTTCACACATGGTTTTACATCAATTGGATCTACATTCTATATTATTTGCTGTGGGATACTGTAGATTTTGCCATTATGTTACGCTGCAGAAAACTTACTTACACTCGGCACTAATGAGCTCACCTGTCTCTCCGGCATGAAAGAAGAAGGGAAGCACAACCCCCCTCTCTGCTGGAAGGGACAAGGCCTCTCTGAAGTACCACAGAGGTCTGCCTGCGTCCTCACGGCCTACCTGTACATGCCACAGAAAGTCAGATCTTTTCAATTATATCATTTCCATGACCATGAAAATGTGATTTTTCCAGGTTTTTCATGACTGTGGGAACCCTGATTATTCATACATAACTGCTATTGACTCTCACCATGTCAAAACCTGCCATGATATCTGGGAAGTCTCTCTGCAGCTTCATAGCCTCCTCCACAGCTCCAGTCATCACAGACGAATTTACTCCCCTGAGGAACAGCGTTACAGTGTGATCAGTGATTTTATCAACGTTGTCTTCTGTGAGCTAACCGGCTACATTCAAGTCACCTATGGATCGTGAAGATGATTCTTGCTCCGAAAAAGTCTGGATGTTCTGCGGTGAACTGTCTTGTGACTTCCTGGTAGGTCTTTAGAGTCCACACTCTGTCATGAGTACTGCCATCCAGCTCATATATCTGAGTACCATACGAGCAATGCAATAATGTTCAATTAGCCAAAAAGTGTAGGCGATTTAATACATTACGCACAAACAGAGACACAGCATTGTGGAAATGTCGCCGTTATTTTACCTCTGGGAGTAAAGCTCGAAGTTCTAGATACATAATGTTGTCCCTGTAGAATTCACTGAGGCCTTGGTAGTAATATTCTCTGAACACCGGAGCATATGTGACCAGACCCCACAGTGCACGGAAGGCCTGCTCAAACCTATCCCACACCACATCCTGGCTCGGGTACACCTTCTCCGGGTCCAGATCAGTGAACAGCGTCATGTTTCCCCTGATGCTGGGAGCGAATATGAAGACATTGCTGTGATCAAACCGGTGTCCATTCAACACTGTACATACTTGTCTACATTCTTAAAGTACATTCATTATTTATAACCTGCCGTATTTCTGTGGCTCTATATTCATGGAAAAAATAGTGTATACTGGGCCGATCAGTACTAGCCTTTTAAGGTCCTCTGAGTTCCCCGAAAAACCTGCATCAGGCTGTTTATACAGTTAAATATACACAGTTCCAAACAAAAATACACCATATAAAGTCACTATTTTCATAGGCCTGGAAAATACAAATTCTGTAAAACTGAGCTTAAAAATTAACCTTGGAAAAATGAGACATGAATCAAACAATAAAGTCTGGTAAAAGTCATGTGGAAGAGATTATTTCCTGCTAAACACTTCCTCTTTTCTGTCGGTTTCAGCTGACTGGTAGTAAACACAGTGACGTGAACACTGTGTGTCACTCAGTCGTGGCCCTAAGATGTAAATATAACAGAATATTATATGAAGCCCTCAGTATTAGCAAATGAAAAAAAAACACCTGAGATCTGTATTTACTTTGCGTACACGACGACAGACTATAGGTGCAACTTAGGTCTTTTTCTGTAAGAAAATCCTGCTAAAGTTCACACTAGTAGATTTTATAGCACAGTAGACAAAACTGAAAAGATGCAACAAGGCGAAAATGTCGCAAAAGTCGCAAAAGACGCAAAACGATGTAAAAGACAAAATAAGATGACAATAATATAAGAGACGCAACAACGAAAAACACCCCTGTAATCTCTGACATTGTGATTCAGTGCTTATTTTGTTCATTTCTTTTCAGAAATCTAGATGGTCGAACATTCCAAACAATTATGTTAAAAGAGCAAAATTAAGTAAAACACAATAAATCAAATTACTTTGTGTTTTAGCTGACAATGTAAAGAAACCAACTCAAAAGACAAAATGACCTAATGCATAAACATATATAACAATATAATGCGATAATTATTGTTACCGTTTTATCGCCCAGCCCTACGATGGTGCAAATACGAGGAGGTCCAACAGAGAAGCCTGGTCGTGTAGATAATGCTGCATGTGAACTGTGATACATCAAATAAATACGATCTAAAAGACATCAACTATGAGTCACCTGTTGTCTAGATCCGTAGTGTTGACCGTCTTGGCCCTGAGGATTTCCAGCAGGTTCCAGGGTGAACAGTTTGGCAGAGGCTTGGGCCACTGAGACGAGAAGATGAATCTGACGGACCGGTTATCGGTGAAACACATGTAGCAGTGGGGTCGATAGGTCACGTTCTTCACCAGCCACTCCACGTCAACCATGGAAAAATCGTGGACATGAAGAGCTCCGCCTGAAACGAAACGAAAAAGTGTCGTTCACACACGTGTCTAACTACATATTATAGCAGCGTGACACTGGAAAGGAGAGCTGCGATCCGATATGACAAATAGATCGATCATTTTCATTGGATATCGAGTCTCTGTTTTTTTCCAATGAACACTGTCGTCATTACGGTAAAAATCAGTCTCAACTGTGCCCTTTATAAATCGATACCTAAAGGATTTAAGATTTAAGCAAAACGTACCTAAAGTATGAAAGGTAAAGTAGTCACTGTGCAGTAAAATGGTCCCTGTCAGAATTTCATTAACATATATCATGTTTTTGGAGTCATGTTAGTGCTGCATTTAATGAGTATGTTGCATTTTACTGCTGTAGGTTGAACTCATTTGAACTACTTATATACTGTAGGCTAGTTTCACCTACAGCAATGCATCACATTCTATAAGCTCATCATATGACTGTAGCGTTGCCGTCCCATGAGAGGCACGCTTCTCCAGGAAGGCCTCTGAAAAAACAGGCCTGTGTGTTGCGGAGCACAAATTACTATATTTGTCTCTGAGGTGTTTTGGAGTAAAGTATGATGTTGCATAAAATGGAAATACCTCAGTTATCTTGAGTAAAAGTGCTTTGCTATGTTCCTCCACTACCAATTCGAGAACAAAACCTGATCTTCTCTTGAAAAAAAACCCCCATTATAGAAGCGCACAGAGGAAAAAGTCATGCTTTGTTCGGTGCTGTGCACAGACTGAGCGTACCTTTAGGCATCTTCTGCAGCAGGCTGAAGATGGGACTGTTCCCGATGAGAGGCCTGGCCTTGAAGAAGTGCATCGCAGGTGGGAAGTCTGCTCTCACTACCTCCTCCTGCTTCATTTTCAGCACACGATCATTAAGTCGTTTCTCGTTTTCATTCAACACCATCTGGCCACCTGTCTGCCTGGAGGCCTCTTCCTGTATGAGAGCCTCTCTGTACCTGGGGTCTGGGACGGACAGGCCACCGGCCGTAAGGCACAGAAAGACACAGGCCACAGCCGCGAGGTGGCGCTGTAGGCGGACTGCCATTGTACAGTTCGGGTGGTTGGGTGTTCTGTTTGACTCTGTCTGATAAACAACACAAACATGTTATGTTACACGAAGTTAAAAAAAAAAACAAAAAAAAAACGGGACAGCTGCAGGTGTTGATTCGAGAAGTGAAAAACACATTCAACCTCTAACATCTGCTGAGCTGGAGGAAAAAAAACAAAAAAAAAACGGTTTCTTTTTTTCAGAGGTTAGCTATCCATAACATGTATATACAAACACTTTACGAACGGAAACAAAGCGATAATAGCGAAATGTATCATTATGTCGTGTTTGACTCGCACAAAATTAACAGTAAAGCCAACAATAACCGCCTAGGTCACGTAAATAGATGTGTTTATATGAGACGGAGCACTTATTCCGGGTTTTAAATGGCTGCGAGGACTTCGGAGCAATACAACGACATCTGTATCGTTGCCTTAGCTAGCTTAATTCAAGCTACGTACCTAATGCGGCTAAATGTAACAAACGGTATTTCAATGGGAAGTTGGTGCACAATGGGTCGCTGACACCTCGACTGACAGCGACTAACGACGACGTTATAAGCAGTCCCGTAAAGAGCGGATCAAAAGTAACAGACCGTAGACGCGTGTATGCTTTTGTCAAATAGGTTATGTTACTTAAGTGACATTGACAGTTAGAGTAAAA
Source organism: Coranthus polyacanthus (assembly GCA_037367275.1). Classification (NCBI taxonomy): domain Eukaryota; kingdom Metazoa; phylum Chordata; class Actinopteri; order Kurtiformes; family Apogonidae; genus Coranthus; species Coranthus polyacanthus. Next base: position 2,359,636 of record JAPQRN010000022.1, read on the forward strand.
TTGCTTACACACAAACAAACAAGGCTTGGAGGTGCGTCGGGTTACGTTTGAGTCTGTCGCGGAAAACGTCTTCCCCTGTGTCGAGCCTCACAGGCGGATTTCGCGATCAAGCCCCGCCCTGTTCCGTTATGTTTGGCGGAGCGAAATCTCGAAAGCAATCTGATTGGCTGAACGATGAGCAATAAACAATAGCCTGCAAGAGTAATCTCAGGGATTATTAAACGGCCCCTTCAAGGTTCCTTCGAAAGCAAATAGGATGGCTGTTTCTGGGTCAACAAACCTTAGCGTACTACAATTAATCATGTATCATATTGTTGAGAGAATTAATTAATTAGCGGCATACCTCCCTGAAGTAACTAAAGCTTTATGTGGTATAAATAGTGACTGAGACAACATACATTACACAATTACAATGTTATAAGTTTAAGAAAAATGGTTGATTAAATAATAATAAATTGGTTGTCTTAAACAGTAAACATTAGAGTCAGAATCAATTTACCACATTATTCAAATATTTAACCAAATGTCCAATATTGTGCTTTTCCCGTCAAATAAAATATCTAAGGGGGAAAAAAAACCCCATTTCATATATTTGAAAAATAAATGTGTTTATGTTGCAGTGAACAAGGAAGCCAATGTGTTATTTTTTAATTTTCTTTGGGGGGGGGCAGTCTATGAAACCCACCACACACCAGACATCATGCAGAACTAACTTTGCCCCTGAGCTGTGTAGTGAGGTGTGTGCTTGTGAACAAAGAGATTAGATGACATCAACAGTAAAATCATATTATAACACGTGGAGGGTGTTAATCATATTCATTCACCATGATTTTAATTAAAGAGGGACCACAATAAAAGAGAAAAATAGTTCTGTTTTAGGTTAAGGACAAACACACTCTTGTTTCAAGAAAAGTTATTTATTTCTAAGAAACGTACAGTATAGAAAATACTCCAATCCGTTTCCAAAATAATCTATGTCAGTCAGATAACAACTTGTAAACGTCACTTAAAAATGAAGCATACAGGTCTTTTGTCATTTCCACCGAGGTAAAAGACAACTGCTCAAAACCAAGAAAAACAGCATCGAGGGAAAAAAAAAAAACAAAACAGACACCACATTATATTAAAACAAGTCCAAAAATGTACAAAAATTCTTAAGAGAGCAAATAAATATGATTCACATTTAATCACGTCTAAATGGTTTTCACTAGTGCAGAGAGATGACAGCAGAATAAACTGAGAGTTGAATGCGCTCGTCCAAACATCTGGTGCTGATTCCACACACCAGAAACACACACACACACACACACACACACACACAC
>JAPQRN010000022.1:2361057-2402789 GCA_037367275.1 Coranthus polyacanthus
GAATGCGCTCGTCCAAACATCTGGTGCTGATTCCACACACCAGAAACACACACACACACACACACACACACACACACCTGTACACCACAGAAAGCACCACAACCTCGCACACCTTTACAAACAAGTCCTTCATACATTAGACAGCACAAGTGAACACACTACCTCTGTAGTGACCTTAACAGGCCCGCTAATTATTGAGACATTTCTCTATTTGAACAAAAATAGTCTCACAGCTTCTAGTAGTTTCCTATTCTGCCATTTTGTCCTCACGTATTTCTTACAATGCCTTAGGTGCCTATTACTAAGGACATTATAATGGTGCCAAAACCTATGCGGCCTACTAAAGACTCTAGACTGGAATACAGCTCAGTCTGTCTAGGTTTAACGACATGTAGGCAGGGTGGCATGCAATCTGTACAACTAAAGACCAACATACAGACTCCATCTTCATACATATGTGTAATATTGTAATTCATCGTACTCAAACGATGACTTTAAAAAAAAAAAAAAAAAAAAGGATTAAAGTACTGTCTTATTAAAACAATAGCGTATACTTACAAGGATTGCTTCATTTACAGAACACCTGCAGTCTCTCAATGACAAACTGACAGTCCAGCAATCGCTTGATGGCATTTTATTAAGGTCAGGCAGCACCGTAACCACCTTAACTAACGTGGATTATTTCTCCAAAGACGTCGGTGCTAATGTCATCAGCAGGTCAGAAACCGGTTGACCCGCAAGAGAGGAAGTGGAGGGAATCTAAAGATGCCACTAGCTGGCTTGATGAGGTAGATTTATTTGCTGCCATCACTAAACTGCACAAGTGGAGCTCACACGTGCAACATTGATATGATAGAGTGGAGGGAAAAACCTCCAAATGTCTACATCAGAGAAAACACACTGGTAGAAGGAGGAAGAGGGGAAAAAAAGCCCAAAACAGTCTCGATGACTAAAGGTATTAAATAAACAGGAATGTCAAATAACTAATTCAATCAGTCTCGCTTCCGGTCAACTTTAACGAAACTGGGAAAAAAAATGACTAATTTTTGAGAGTAAAAAGTCAGACTCGCAGTGTGCTAACCCAATTTTTTTTTTTTTTTTTTTTTTTTTTGAGGACAACTAATACAGAATAAACTACAGTGGATTTTGTCACAGCTGTAATCCCACTTTTCCTACTCTTTTGAATAAGTCAGAAAAATACCCGTATATAGTAACTGTACACCCTGAGGAAACCTTTTGTACACTGACGTGGGGAAGAAGAACTTAAAAATGTTAACACGCAAAGGGCAGGACCAAACCAAAATAGTAGATGGAATGCAAAAATGTCTCACATCAAGATACAACGGTAACCCTTCCTTTTACAGTCCTCCAATTACTAAATAATTACCCAGTAAATATATGGTAAACTATACTATATTGCTGGGTAAGTACCACAGGTACATTCTTGCAGATACATTCTTGCAAAGTTTTACAATTTACTCAGTAAGTGAGCTGACACTGTACAGTTAAAGGAAGCTGTGTTCATTTCCATGGCTCTGTCCATATGATTTGTACTTGAATATACCATTGTTTATGCAATTCAAATGAAGTTTTCTTAGTATTTCATCTGTCGTTTCTCTAAATTCATCTACTTATTTAAGAATAAAATAAACTATCACTTAAGATATATTTACTGTGTGGATAGTTTCAAATCTGAGGATTGTAAAAGGAAGGGTTACCGAAACAACAGCAGGATTTTATGTGTATGTGCATATACCAGCAAAACAGGACATGTCACCGTCTGAGAAATGTAGAATTCCCTTCTCAGGGACAAGAGGTAAGTCTTTAAAATGGAGGGTCGTTTCTTTGCTTCTGTTGTTTTCAACATTGTAGATGAACACTGAAGACATCAAAGATATGTCGTGAGAGAAAGTGTGAACAAAGCACTTTTTTGTTTTTGTTGTTATTTCATAGTTGTGATGTTGTCAGTAATGGTCTACAATGTTTAAATTAACAAATAAAAACCACAGAATGAGAATGAGTGTCCAAGAACAAAACATTTTGGTCACACATTCTCATTCCATGTTTTATCTTGTTCATTTTTATATATAAAGAAGACTCTGCAAGGCCACTTAATTCCAGATGTCTAGACTAACAAAATCCATAGTGCATAACAGAGTCAGGTACAGTCGGATACACACAGCGCCACCTCTGTGCCAGTCCGTCTCTGCTAGTCAAAGACATTCGTAACCATGAAGGCAGCTTTGAAAGATGCATATTCTGTGTTTACTCCGGAGAGTGAGAAACACTTTTGAGTTGGGGTGGAAATGAACAGTAACTGGGCCTTTGTCAGGACGGTTTATGCTTCAGACAGATCATCAGTGTTTGTATCCTTTCACAAACACCGACTTACACCTCATCACCTAGACATTCACTCATACATTCACAAAGTAAAAACAAGGCAATTGCAAGGGGCCTGTGAGTTGACTGGGTTTGGGTGACAGTCTCATAGTACCTCCTTTTCTACACCTGAGTTAATTATATGGTAGGAACAAAAAAACAAAAAAAAACAGTAAAATTGACAGATCCTATTTGTCTTCACTCCAGTCCTCCGTAGTCACAGCTCCATCTAGCACTAGAGTGAAAAATAAGCAAGGAGAGGCTGTGTTCAGCGGCTCAAAAAGGATTTGATCATTTGAGGCCATCCATATATCAAAGAAGAAGGGTCTGTCCAGTGTTCTTTAAGGCAGTGTCCTCTGTGTTTGGCACAGTGGCCTAGTGGTTAAAAAGAGTGCCCTTCTGGAAAAGGATCCAAATTCAAATGTTGAGTTCTTGGGCATGCCAGTGAATCCCTACCATTTCCACAGAGCAATTCTTTAACTGACCCTGTGCTGTGAGCTCTATGAAAAGAAGGGCAAGAAAATAACAATTAATGGCTCTCCACGGCTCAACAACATTTTCACATTATATCTGATCTTGAAGTCATTTAGTGGGCAAAATGTTTTTGTCCAGTGTAAGAAAATCAGTAAGAGATGTGTATGGAGATGAATGACACTCCAACATCTTCTTTGATAATATGCCTGAAAGATAAGGAACAACTGGTTACATGTCTAGAATATTAGCACATTCAGAAAGGACATAAAATGGTGTTTAAGCATTCAATAATCAGGTTCTTAAGATAATTAAAGCACTGTAAGAGATTATTAAAAGGGAAGATGATACAGGAAAATGCTAGAAAAAAAAAAATTAAGTCAAAAAGTATTTTACTCACTCTGATCATATGGGTGCTTGTCACACTCCCTGCTTACTGCTAGGGCCGCCTGGTGCAGCCATCATCTGTTGACTGCAACCAGAAAAGAATCACGTAAAAAACATGTATATGTGCAGTACAATCCAAACAAACTGACACTCAGTAAAGGATGACAAAGTTGTTAAGTTAGGCCAATATACTTAGGGGTGCTTTTACATCTGTAGCCTTTAGTCCATTTGACTCAAACCATAGTGCATTTTCTCTTTTGCTGCAATTTGTTTGGGCTGAGGATCAAAACAACCGCACCATGACTACCAGGTGTACTCTGCAAGTTTAGTAGTAGCAGCTAACCGCAAATGCACCCAGGTCCCTAACCAATGTTTTTTTTCACAGAAATATGCACTAGCCTCGAACATGGGATCTTCTTTCTGTAATTAGTTTCTTGCTCTCCCCTCAGACACATCTGACCAATGAGCGGAGTGAATATTCTCACGTGGTTTGCAGTGATGCATTTGGATTTCTCTTTGTGAACAGGAACCAAACCAAGGGGAAAAGTTTACAAACAGCTTCGGTGCAAGAAAACTATAGACAGTCCTTTATAATGACAGTCACTCCACTGTTATTTTATTATTGTCAATTAACCTGTTTATGATTAATCATTTGGTAATCATTTATGTGAAAGTTGGCCACCAAACCTCAACTTATAAAACGTTGGCTTAAGACTATAAATATATATAAGAGGACAATAATATCAGCTTCCAAAATATAAACACATGAAATAATTGACCTTACCCTGGGTGTAGAAAGTGTTCTGGTGCCAGGCCTCTCTGCTGAACCATCATACCTTGGAAGTGCCCAGCAGGCCGGGGGTGTCGGTACATGGCCATGCGTGTCTGACCCGGAGAGTAGGGCAGCTGCTGAGGCCGCTGCAGCGCTTCCATTAGGTGTGGGTGAGGTCTCTGGGCAGCGTAACGTCCAGGATCTGTGTATGGCTGGCCAGGGTAAGGGGTTCCATTTCCAACTCCTCGAGCTCGAGACATCATGTGAGGTGGAGGAATGCCACCTTGCTGCATCCCGGGGTGAACAGCGCGAGGGTCATACATGAAGCCAGATGCCATGTGCGCGGCAGAGATGGGTGGGTGTTGCTGTTGAGGTAACTGGGTGCTACGGCGACGGGCAGCAGCATTATGGCTGTCAAGGTCCAGGATTTCTTTAGGGCTGTCCGGCTGCTCTGACCTCTCCTCTGTATGTTTTGCTGGACTACTACCACTGCCGTTACCTCTACCTACATGCTCCCTGCTTTCACGCTGTCGCTCCTCTGGCCCTTCAGAGTGTGGCCCTCCTTCAGATACAGGGCCAGGGGACACCAAACTAGCAACACTAGAGCCCTCAGAACCCAGTGGTGACACACTGCTGTCCTTTGGCTGATTGTTGCCTCTAGCGCTGGCCACAGGAAGGTAGGCATTAGGTGGCATTGGCTGGCGAGGCTGGTATTGAGACCGATGCCAGTCCTCTGGAGGATAACCACCTCTGCTGTTGGCCTCATTATGGGCCTGACCCTGGGGATGTGGTTGTGGGTAGTAGTGCTGCTGCTGGAACTGAGGAGCCGGGTACATGTTAGTATGGGCCTGAGGGTGCTGTTGGCCTTGCATGTGGTAGGAGTAGGCAGTCCCTCCTTGTTGGTGGTAGGCAGGGTGCTGAGCTGGATTGTGGAGGGGGTTAAAAGCCTGATTGTGGTATGGGTGGTGAGCAGACTGAGTGGCAGGTCTGTTTGTCTGGTTATACTGCGGATGTGTAGGGTTCCCCATGCCATATGGACTCATGGCACCATTTACTTGGCCTTGGGAGTGCGGAGGCAAGGCAGGATTGTGACCAGGCATGGGCCTACTCGGAGCTGAGTTATTACCCGCCAGCTGGGTTTGGTGGTGATTTGGGCTAAAAGCCTGGTGCTTATATATTCCATTTACAGGTCCAGATTTCATCATATTAGGCTGTGGGGGACCTGCAGCGTCCTCCGCATCTGGCCTACTTGTAGGCTCACTAGGTCTTTGATCTCCCTGGTCTGCTGGGCTAGGCTGGGAGAGTAACAGTGGAGCAGGGTGGCTGGGGGGCAAAGAAGTAAAAGGGGCTGGCTGAGGAGGTCCAGGCTGGACTCCTTGCGTGCTACTCAGGGGCATCCCTTGCATGGGGCTGTTCTGGGATGGGCGCTGAGGGGAGTTTTGGGGATACTGGTGACGAGGTAGCTGACTCTGAGAATGGTGTTGCTGTGTGTTCTGCTGGGGAGGGCTCTGAGTTGCCTGAGGTTGCTGCTGCTGGTTTGGGATGTTTTGCTGGTGTTCATTTTGCTCACGTGCATTCTCCATGTGTGGTAAGTTATTCTCTAACATTTGATTCTGCAGAGGATGTGCAGGGCTTGGGACTTTTTGTGGAGGACTGTTGTGTGTATGGTGAGGGGGTTTGGGTAGAGTGGGACCTATGGAACTGTTGTTACATGAGTTGAAGTGAGATGAAGTCATGGTGGCGCTATTGTGTTGCGAGGGACAGTGGCCTGCAGATTGTCTCTGGCCATCACCCTCCTGCTTGTGACTCTCCATCGACCCCTGTGGAAGCCCTGGTCTAGGCAGATTCTCCTGGGGCCTGCCCAAGTGAGGGCTTGGTGGACTCTGCATTTCCTCCACTGGCCCACTTTGGTGTACCGTGGGGCTAGTGATGGACTCTTGGTTCACTGGAACAGTGTTTTTGTGCAATAAAGCTTCTTCATCAGAAGTACTTTTTGCCATTTTGTTCTCCAATGCTGAGCCTGTTACCATAAACAATATAGAGATAGAAGTTAGCATAAAAGAATGAGGGGAAGTTGAAAAACAACATTAGAATGCTATTTAATTATGGTAAAATACTGTATCACAATTATAGAAAATGACTTGATATGAAATGAGATCCGATAAAAACAAGGCAATGCTTGAGATTTTCATTTCATTCCATGTATCCAATTAATATAAATGACAAACTGAACAAATTAAAATTCTGACACACTGTCTGTATTGTCCCTATCCCAATGTTGGAGGAAGCCGACATTTACATGAACAAACCTTTAAAGCAAGTTACTCAACTCATGAATATTCAATTTGCCCCTTACTGTGAGAAATAATTGAACTCATTTTTGCAAAATGCAGAAGAGACAGGAATGGCAAAGAAGTGGGTGTACTAATTGATAAACTGAAACATAGTCTGAAAAGAAATGTTATATGTAGAGAAAGGTTAGACAGTGCTTGGGTTCCTTCATGCAGAACAGAGACAGTGAAAAACTGAGAGAGAAGGTCAGGTCTACCTTTAGGCTGCATGTCTGTCTGCTGAGAAGGCTGGCTGTCTGGCCCATTGTCTGTAGCAGGATGCAGCAGCTGAACCTCAGGGGCAGGGGGAGGCTGCTGAGAGGGGTGTGCTGGGTTGCTGCCAATTGCTGATGGGGGCCCAGCCTGCTGAAAGTTGCCCATGTGTTGATGAGGGGTACCGGCAGGGGGTCCAGAAGAGGCTGACAGCTGCTGCAGGGCCAGCATCTCAGGGCTTTCCAGCATAGAAGCCAAGCGTGTCCTGCCAGAGGACTCTGGATGGGGTATGGGGAGACGTGAGCACATGGGCCCTGGGGAGCTGACTGTTGCCGACATTTGATACTGGGCATTGGGAGGAGGGTGAGGGTATCCAGCTGCTTCTGGCCATGGTTTATGCCCCACTGGAGGTGGGATTCCACCATAACTAAAGTTGTGCTGGTTCATTGCATTGGGATCCTGCATCCGCATCCCACTAGGTCTCTCCTGACCTTGGTGATTCATGCCATTCCACATATTTGGTAGGCCCATACCAGGAGCCCTTATACCTGGATAGTTGTGCTGTGGTGGTCCCTCTGGCCCTGGGAATCTGTTGCCCATTGGGTGCAATGTGGGGCCCTCTGGGCGGTGGTGGGATGGATACATGCTGGCTTCAGGAGGAGGTCCAGGCTGAAGAGCTACTGGACGTGGACCCAGAGAAGGGCCATGAGTTGGACCCATATAGCGGTGATGCTGCTGGTGCGCAGGTTGCATCTGGTTAGGATCAGGACCCATTGGATACCTAGGACCCATGTGATGTCCTTCAACCATGCGATGCTGGAAAATAAATAAATAAAAACAAACAAACAAACAAACAATTAGGTTTGGATCAGAGTATCAATATACACTTCTCACAATTTGCTAAGGAGCAGAGCACAAAATTTGAGATATATCATTCTGGATTAAAGCCATGTAATGTAATTTTTTGGTTTTGGTGTGTATTTTGGTGTGTATTGGTGTGAAATTATTATTACAAATCTGATATTTATAGCCAAAACACACTTATAATGCAAATATTGTCATTTAATGGAATAACAAAATCTGTTTGGCAATGAAAAAATTCAACAAAATTCTGAAGAAAATAACTGTCAATAACATGTATGGCCTCCACGGGATTGTATTACATCCTGACACCGTTGGGACATATTCTGGATGTATCTGGAGACTCTGGATAAAAGGACCTTGCTCCTTAGCCAGTTGTGAGAAGTGTATTTGTTTTATCAGCACCAAGATAATAGAAGTCTTAAATTTTGACAGGCTATGTTCCAGCACTTTTTCAGTTAAGGTAGACCAGACAGACATTTAAGTGTAACTTAATGAATAATTAAAGCATTTTGTATATTGACTTGGATTTACGTGGCCTGGTTAAAATTTAATCTTCTCCAATAACTTGATTTCTTAAATGTCATGATGGCAAAGAACCTGTGTTTTTAAACTAGAAGGGGATTTGAGAAAATTGATACTCAAAACTAGATTTCTCCTGTGGAATGTAGTTTTTGGCCGTGTATACAAGTAAGTGGAATCATTTATTTTGTCTGTATGGATAACAGAGGCTAAGGTGAGAAAATAATAGAGCAGCTGGATAAAAGAAGAGATAATTATATAATATAGCCTCAAAAAGTCAAATTTCTCCACAGAATATTTGATCATTTGTGGTCTGGTTTCCCTGAGTGATGTGGTAAATAGGTAAAAAAAATACAGTGAACATGTGGCGGGACTGGTATACCTGCATGTTAAAGTTGTGAGGCATACGGTTCAGGCTGGGGTCTCCATGTGTTGGGATATGAGGTGGGTAGGGGAAGCGGGGATCCATGGCCATTCTTTGGCCATACATGTGTGGACCATGTGGACCATGTGGACCATGGGGACCATGGGGACCAGGGGGACGATGAAGCTGTTAAAAGAACAGAGATAATTAAATATTGCATTTTTTCCATTGCCTCCTAGATTTTAAACAAAAGTCTAGAAGAAGAAAAAAAAGAAACTGATGTTTACATGATTAGGAGTCATCATCATGAGGAATTAGGAATGAATATTAGAAATGCAGAAGAAATTCAAGCCAAATTAAATTTATTCAAAGCTTTCCTGAATTTTCTTGATACCTGTTGCCCTGGGTGGTACATGCCCCTCATGTCTCCTTCATGGATGTGCTGCTGACTTGGAGGTCGGCTGAGGGGATGAGGGGGACCATTGGTCCAGTGTGGCGGAAGAGGTGGTCGAGCCAGTTTGCTCTCCTGTTCCTCTCCGGGTGTGCTGCCCTTGCCCCCCTGGAAGTTTCGTTTACGTTGGACTTGCTCAGTGGCCTTAATCAAACTTTCGGGCCCTAAATGTTTACTGCCCCGATTGCGCTTTTTGTCCTTGCGCTCTTTGTCTTCTTTGTGGATGTTGAATTCCTCATCTGTGTCTCCATCCTCTGATGGAAAGTGTTTTAATAAGGCCCGGCTAAAACACCTTTCTAGAGATTCTGCCATGATAGTGTACTCTGGGGACAGGAGGACATTACTATCAGTGATGCACATGTGTTAAATCATACTTTTGCAGCCCTATAAACAAAAGCACTCACATAAAAGCACATACATTAAGCACATCCCTTCATGCACTATTTTTAACAGCTATCATCTGTGTGGTGAGTGTGAGTCCCTCCCTTTTATATACACACACACACACCATTTCTCATACACTGCACTGCAGGCCTATAGGCATGTCATATACCTAGAGACACACTTGCTTTTCTGTTTGCAGCCCAGCACTGGCTGACTGACCAGGTCAGAGGGCGTATATTGACCCCTGCTTCACCAAACCCTTCCTCCACCCCCTGGGCCCCCTTACTACTCTCCTCCCCCTGTCCCTGGGGAGAGCATTCAGTTGGATGGATGGCTCCAGACAGCGGGCTTAGGGGCTGGAATGTTTCTCTGGCACTGGAGGGCTAAGATCCCCCTGAGCACTGGAGCACAGCTCAATCACTCTCCATTAATCACTGTCAAGGCTGTCCTGGCCCCAGCCCCAGCACAGCACCAAGTCCAGCCCCCTTTCTTTTGCTCTCTCTCCCACTCACACCCCTGCTGTGCCTCCAGAAAAGCATACATGCACTTCTTTCTCACAAAATACACCTACTGGATATTGATGCACTGGTCTTCTACAAAGTGCAGTTTTGATGGAGGTAACAGGGACCAGTCTGTATTTATGTAAAAGTGTTCATTTACCGCTGTCTTCTCCATTGTATTCCATGCAGTTTTCGAACATGAGCTTCACATCTGCAACAAATTCTTCCTTAGCAACATATTCCCCATCATTGAGCTTCCTTTCAATGGTGGAGAGGTCCATAGGTGTCTGAGGGAATTGAAAAAATAAGCAATCAAAAAACTCAAACATTAATTATTTAGGATGTTAGTTACTTATGCATAAATATATAAATGCAATCTCATTAGTCATTAGTGCAGTATTTTGTACCTGGATGATCTCATGGTAATTGGGGGCATAGGAGTCATCCACTGGCTCCAAAAAAGGCCAAGCATCTTTATGGGCTTTTAGTGCCTCGAGCACTGGAGAAGAGGGATTAGATTAGATTAGATTGAACATTAGAAATGCATAACTGCAGACTAAGATTAAACTTTCAGTAACTATTCAGGAAGCATACCTTTGTATAAAGCAGTGTAGTCATCATCAATTTCATAGCTGAAATGTGAAATGGAGAACATGTTTCAATTTTACAGTACTGAGTTATTCAGTCACAGCATAAAAGTCAAATGTTCAAGGCCACTCACAATTCCTTATTCTTGCGTTTTCTGTGAATGGGAGATGAAGGCTCCAGATTCAGGAGTTCAGGCGGCAACTCTTTTCCTTGAGACAGCAACCAGGCCTTCTCCTCTCGCATCTTCCTCCTCTTTGCTCGCTCTAAGCAAAAAGCATAAGGGTCAATTAGAGACACAAACAACATTTCAAAAATACCAGCCTCTGCAGGCAAACAATGCTTTAATTGCTTTTCAGCCTCTTGCGTTACACTTGACACTGCACTAGCTGCTCGTTGTGGCTGTCAGGACAGTCAATGAAAAACAGACCTTGGCCATGAGAGACAGAAGCAGCTAAGTAGAAAGGGAACGGTTCATCAGCCATCTTTTCTTGGGGATCCGTTGATCAAAAGGGCAGAACAGAGCAGAAAGGGTGCATATGTATTGCTTTATCTTTTAACATAAAAGGCAGAGGCCTGCCAGCCCCCCTGCCGTGTGGATTAAAGATGTTTGAGGGAGGGTTCCACATATGCAATCCACACAGAGAGCAGGCCAGGTCCTGCTGTTCATCTATAATACATTAATGAGGCTCCTCCACTGAAGCACAATCAGCAGTTCATTAACCCCTGACAGATGACATCAGAGAGGGAGAGAAAAGAGAAGTGATCCTGTGATTAAAGGCCCTGAACATTCCCTTTCACAGTCTTGGTGTACTACACATAAATCACAAGGCTTCAAGTGCTGCTATGCTGCTGCAGATTTTTCAGCCGTTAGGAGCCGTACCACAGCAATGTGAGACTCTGTGCGTGGGGTGCCCTTCACTATTCATCCTGCCCTTGATGTCAGAGTTGGAAGAAGAGTACAAAAGATCCCCTACCTGCTGCTGACAGGTTGCTGATGAAAGAATGTGAAATTACTGCTGCTCCTTAATATATGACTCTTAGCACCAAGTTTAATTTTTATTTCCTAACCTTGCTTTTTACGCTACAAGATTTCTAAGTACAAGAGCGTACAGTTTTATATTTGTGTCAGTCTATACATCATCCACCTTACCCTCCACAGCTTTGATTTTCTCCATCTTCTCTCTGTGGCGTTCTTCTTGCAGAAGCCTTTCCTCCTCTCGTCGCTGCTCTGCCAGCAAGACCTGCCTGTCAAGATCTTCATCTTTCTTCTTCTCAACCTCTGCTGTGGCCCTAAAATTGTCCTGGATATATACACACAAAACCTGTTAGTCCAGACTAATATGTTGAATGCTATGTGGACCTTGTTCAATTAAATCAGGTGAAGCAACCTAGACAACAGCATTGCACCAGTTTTACCAGTAGCTATGATGGCTCAATGCACATTTTCTGAACATGAATTATGTGACGCATGTAGCAGAACATGCTATATATACACACACACACACACACACACACCTCCTCCTCCTGGTTCATGTGTTTTTCAGTGAAACGTTGTGATGTGCGAACTGGGTTTGGGTCAAGCAGCTTCTGTTTCTGCTCCCGCTCCTGTAGAGAAGAAAAAAAAAGATCATGAATGAATTGAAAGCTTCAGCTATACCTCTAAAAACCCATGAGATCCATATTTATCATTTATTAAGGGTTTTTGCTTTATTAAGACTGTGTAGGCATGGTTCCTTAAGATGTCACTGAAATCTAATCAAACAAGACCATACAGTAATTCACATTGCATTTTAATTTAAATGCTGCTAAATTCTGATCAGTGTACTGTGTGAGTGTACATCTTTGCATTTTGGCCAATTTACATAATGAACAAATTCTGGATTGAGCCTATAGGATAGAAAGGAAAAGTCTCACACACACACACACACACACACACACAGGCCCTGGGGAGTACTATGTTTTTCTGGAGGAGCAGCTGAGTATTGAGAGGTCACTGGCTCTGCTTTCTCCTCTGCTGCTTACATTTTTCCACCTTTCCCTAGGGGTGATAGCCAAGCTTCACTTGATAAAGAAAAAACTAATGATATGTAATGAGTTGCTCCAGAGAATGAAATAGAAGGGGCAGCATAAAGGCAATCTGTCCAGTTCAGTGACTGCACAAAATATAGTCTGCAGTACAGTTTGACAATTGTACTACACACTGATATGACACCAGATATCTAATGCTCAAAGTTTTAAAGAGATTTTGTTTCAATAAATGACAGTATTTTTCAAATCAACATTCATACTGGTCACATTTAAGAGGTTTACAGCACACCATAAAGGAGGGAACCAGCACTTAATAGACAGCCCTGAGCAGATCTCTTGAAAGCCTGTCTATATCAGGGATTGGCCTCTGCAGCTCATGTCAGAGTTCATCAAGGAGGATGGACTGTGAATCACTGTCTGCCTGGCGCAGCCGACAGCACTGAGAGGTGTCACAGCCAGGCTTCTGGCCATCCATAAAAAACAGCAATGGGAGGCCCTAAAAATGCAGTAGCACTTGTATGAAGCCTGGGTTTATGTGCAGGTGAGGAAGACAATGAAGAAGGAAGATGTGTGTCGTGGAAAAAGGAAGAGAGTGAGAGAAGAAATTACAAAAGAACATCTATAGATTTTTACAGCTCCTCCTCCTTCCCTGTCTCCACCTCTTACTGTGAGGTACTTGCATATCCAAGGACTCCACAGTTCCTCTCTACATCACAAACAGCACTAATCCCCTCATCCAACAAACACACACACAAAACAGAGTGCCTCTGGTGTCACCACTTGAAGAGGTCAAAAAGAATGCTACAGCGCAGCAGAGCTGTCATTCAAGTGGCTCCATTCTGCCTCAAGGTGAGCTCCTGCCTGCTGTCAGTGCCCCATGAAAATGGCTGGTGACAGCAGCCTGAGACATGAGCAGAGGAAGATTCAAGAGGCTGCACACACTGTGTATTGGACATACTTGTATAGTCCCACCCACATGATGACAGATGTATTTTCCGTATGCAAAATATATACACATAAAATGTGCAACACATTTCATGAGGTTACAACTCAAAATGGTGAGCTGCTTGGACAATGTGTGTGTATGTGTAACCTATTTTTTGTAACTTTTTTTACAATAGCATTGACAACCAACAGAGAATGAATTCACAACTATTCTGATAATTGTCAATCATCAGGCAATAATTATGAACATTTGCTGGTCAGAGTTTCTCAAATAAATACTACACAACAACAATTTGAAGACATTATTTTGTGCATGACCACACAGTTGCTGTTCTCATAAACTGGAGGATTTTGGGCAGCTTTGATATATTACAACTTCTTCTTTTAGGATAACACCAAATCAAGGACACACTTTGTACAGTACCACAGTGAAATTTGGTGATATAATGAACATATAACAAATGAATGATAAAAAGGGTATTATGATCTCCTGCTGTGTGTCATCAGTGGTATATATCAATTTGCAAATATGTAGAACTTTAAAGGCATCTACTTCCCTTTGATTAACGAGACTGTGACTTTTTCACAATGTGGCCGTGTATAAAAGAAGAATAGTTGACAAAGCTGTCCCTCGTATTATAAAACATGCATTAAAATGTGACACTGAAAAATGCAAACAGTGAGAGCAAACCAACTTAATAAGTCTCTGCAATAAGCTATAAAAAAATGCAGCTGTATTACGGCTGTTGCTTTGACTAGAAAGAAACATGGTGGTTTACTGAAATTCTGACCTGTTGAAGACATGGCCATTTGAATGTCATGTATTGTATAAGGTAAGTATGAATAGTACGGCTTAGTGTATAGTTGATGGAAGACGACATAAGCCCCCAGTCGTCCAATGACCATTTGTGACGAATTAGTGACCCCTTCTGCTGACATCGGACTGCCAGCAGGATTGTTTGCTTTCCAGCTGATGGTGATGGAAAAAGGCTGAGAAGGTTTCTATAGCAACAGTCCGCCTGGTTATAACTCACAGACGTGGAAAGAGCTCACCCATCTTTATAAAAAGAGAGAGAAGACAGAGAAGCTATAGGGTTTATTAACCAACAAAAGTCTAAAATTGATTTCACTGTAAACTATAGGAATCAGTGGAAAGGAAACTTGAGTGAGTAGTGATGCTTTGACTCACATTTGCTCTGAAAAGGTCAAACAATATATTTAAACATCCTTCTCTGACTTTTAAACACTGATTTCCAATTAAGATAATGAGGGAGGAATGCCCAAAGCATGGCCAAATCCATACTGTGAAAAGATGACGACAGAACCTGCACAATCATTCTATCAATCTAGCACAAGAGCGTAGTCAGCATTTAAGGCTTAGGGCCAACCTTCGTTACCAAGCTTGTGTATGGAATTAAGGGCAAGCAAAGACCGACTTTACTTCAGTCCACCTATCCTGCAGCTGGCCCTGTTAAGAGTGTCATGATCCAACAAACGCGTAACGATAGAAACACAATGATTGTTTCTAATGTTTAGATCACTGTGTTGTAAATCATGCGTTCTAAAAGCTCTATTTTTTGTCATTTGGCGCATTGCATTCTTTCACATAGCTGTATAGGCAGGAAATTTAAAGCAGTTGCTTTTGTTTGTATGGATGTTCCAAGTAAAAGAAGGAAATAATCCAATGTGATGAAATCCAGTATAGCTATTTCAAAACATTTCTTGAACTCAAGTTATCGAACAATAAAATTCTATACACACCATGACAGAAGGTTTTGGCCACTCGTATTAACATGTAATTATTTTTTTAAATGCAAGTTGTAACTAGAGGTAGTGGTGTGCATTGTTTTTTCTACTATTAGTGGAGTGCTTCCAAGCCTAACTTTGTGTAACAATATCAAAATAAAGTGGACTGTAGTTCATGAATAGCATGTTTTCAGTCACATTGCTTTTTATAGTGGCTGTAGTGACTTTCACGTTGCAAAATTTACATCATAACGGCACAAAGGAGACACACAAATGACATCAACTGCTGTAAAGGTTACTGGTATTGTCTCTTTGGCGTCTGACCTTGTGCTCAATCATGCTGCTGATCTCAGGCAGGAAATTCTGGCTGATGACACGGTAGAGGTGGCGGTCCTGTGGGGAGGTTTTGTCCTTGATGCTTTCTGCCAGACTGACCCACTGTTCCTCTGTATCACACACAAGGGACCAAGTGCCTCGCTGACGGCCTGCAAAAGGCAAAGGACACAGAAAGGGAAATGAGCAGGAAAAAAGTGTAGAGCAAATGAAATCTTCTCCTTATTGTAATCAACATAAAAAGAAGGTGGCTTATGTATTACTTCTAGATCTTTTCACCTGTATCAGGGGGCGGCTCATCCAGTCCATTATCTGTCTTCGTGTCACTTTCCGTATCACTGAAAGAAAGAAAGCCCCCCTATTTGAATAACAGATCAAGAAACTTCTACTTTAAAATAATTAAAATTGTTTCCATGACTGTAAGTCTTTTAAGGCATTAGATTAGGCTTCTATCATCCCACACTTTCAGGTCACCAAATAACTAACAGCATAAAAAAGATAAAACTATATGCATTACTAGCCTAATGTCTGGTCACACCTCATATAATGTTCTCTTTGTTTCTAATATTTTCTACATTACACTACATAGAGCAATACTAAAACAAAACTATGAAATAACACGAATGGAATTATTAATGGGCAAACAAAGTGTAAACAAAGCAAAATATGTTTTTAATTTATTGCAAAAAGAACAGTCCATTTGTAATTTAAGACATGATGGTTAGCAAATCTGAAAAATGTCCAGAACTTTGACAATTTCTCAGATAAAACCGGATCGGATGAGGACTCCCCGGCAAAGGAAGACCAAGTATTACCTATTCTGCAGAGGATAATTTCATTACAGTTTCCAGCCCCAGAAATCGACAATTAACAGCTCGGATGAGAGCTCATGTCAATGCTTCCCAGAGTTCAAGTAGCATTCATATCTCAACATCAGCTGTTAGGAGGAGACTGCATGAATTAGGTGTTTACGGTCAAACTGCTGCAAGGAGGGAAACCAATGGCTTGGACCAAAGACAAAGAAGGAGTGAAAATCTGTACCCTTCAGTCTGAAATCCAAATGCAATGCCTTTATGAGACACGGAGAAGGTGACTGGATGGTATCTGTGTGAAGGAGGTGTGATGGTGTCAGGGATATATTCAGAATTCAAGGCACATTTAACCAAACATGGCTACCAAATCATTCTGCAGCGACACGCCATCCCATCTGGTGTGCGCTTAGTGGGACTGTCATTTGTTTTTCAACAGACACTCATCCAAAACACACCTCCGGGCTATGTAGGAGCTCTCTGGCCAACGAGGACAGTGATGGAGTGCTGTATCACATGACCTGGCCGCCGCTATTACTGGACCTAAACTCAACTGAGACAGCTTGGAATCAGCTGCAACCAACAAGTGCTCAGCATATGTGGCCGGTCCTTCAAAAGTACTGGAGTACCATTCTGGGCAACTACGTCAGAACTGTTGTCAATGGAAAAGGTGGGCACTGTAAAAATCTAAAACCTTTTTGCTTTGTTTACACTTGTCCTTACAGACAAACAAGATCGCTGGCAACGAACATGCACTGCAGCAAACATGCACTGCAGCTCCTATGCCAGTTAAATGTCTGCATTCTTCTGACATAACCAGTACATCTGTGCAACACCTGCACAGCTCTACGTGTCACGTCAGCATTTCTCTGAAATAGACTGTTGGCAATGACAACAAAGAAAAATGTTCTTTAACCTTAGCTGAAGGTCTTCCAACCTTTTCTTCTTTGGTGGTCTTCCCCTTTTCTTTTTCTCTGGCAAAGTCAGGTCAGGGCTTTCGCTATTGGAGAAACAACATGAAACAGAGGGAACTCTTTAAAATTACAGCCTTTTAACAAGGGCAATTAGCGACAACAGAGCTCTATAATTATCTTTTAATGGGCTTGTAAACAAGTGTCAAAGGACCACTTACCACATACACTAGTTAGAAAACATGACACAACAGCTTATTGTACAAGACAATGCATGGAGCTCGGGGGTATTTACCTGTTCCTCTCAGCTTTTCTATTGACTGGCTCTTCTTTGTACATGCGAGTGCCATAAAAATACCAGTAGAGGGCTCCATTTCCATCTTGCCCCAGAGGTTCCACCCGCAGGCTGTCAGCATCCAGCCCCTAATAGAGGTGGGGGTGGGGACAGCACCTTTTCAATCATGTGTGTTACACTGTTTTTAAATCATCGGTTAATATTGGATGATGTCATCCAGTCATTTGCGCCTACACCACTGTGAATCATACACAGCCATGAAACACGTGCAGTATCTTAATTAAGTGCATTCATAAATTAAATGTAATACATTGTTTTAAAGAATCTTATGTCATTGGAAAACAGTGAAAAATATTACAGTAGAGTTATAAACTGACAGACAGCAGGGCAGTAAAGCTGTCAGGTCACTATTAGTCACACCTTACTGTGTCAGTACATGTTTTTGACAATAACGAGTTAATGTCCAAGAGGTTATCTTTGTCATCTATAATGATAAGATTAATTGCCTGTAATTTCATTGTGGCTTCTAGCATTCTGTTACACATGTAAGTGTAAATGAAAATGGCCATGATAAAACACGTCGGTACGTTGTTAAAACTGACATACTATTCAGTTCTGCAATATGTACTTTAACCACCAAACACAGACAAAGACCAAAAAGACACAGTTGTTGGATAAGGCTTGCCCATGCCATATTTCTTTGGTTACACATTTACTAATATAGCTTCACTATTATTGGGGCAAAATCTTGAACCCCAGTTCCATTTTACAATTACTCACAACTATATGGCTTACGTGGAATGTTTGCATGAAAATGAAAATATCCTGATTCTTGTAACTGATTCCCCCCTGTGGGTGGTGTACCTTAAGCAGGTCAAAAACATCAGCAGCATCCAGACGGTAGTCACAGAGGCGGTGCAGCAGTTCCACCTGAGTGCGAAGAGGGAGATTCTCAAAGGACCCCTCTCTCAGTGGGTTGGGCTTCCCCTCTTCCAGTTCCCACCGGTAGCTGATGATGTCCTCCAGGTAGCTGCTAAATTTGTCAGGTCTAAAGGGCAAAGCAAAAGAGCCGAAGAAAATAAAGTAAGAAAGGGAAATCTTACTTTGTTTCAAAACTACATGAATGCTTGACTTTAAGCGATAGTGAAGAAAAGCTCTTGAACCACATGAAGAATTTCCTAAAATTAAAATACAGACAGGATATTTTGGCATACACTGCAGCAGAGAAAATTTTGTTCAAACTGAAACTAAAAACCAACACTATTTACTCTCAATGCCTCATGAAAAGTACTTGAACTACTTATTGTTACGTATTTCCTACATGTGGCTTTTAGTATTGTAGTTTCACTTGTGGTTTGGTTTGTAGCATTTTGTTCAGTTCGTATTGGGGCTGATGGCTAATGGCAAATTAGATCTTGATTGGCTCTATTACAACAAAGTCATCAGAATCATCATTGTAATAGGTGTGATCATTTGATCATTTCACTGAATCATGTCATTCTGTATTAACTATACAATGCTTACAAGATGTTTCAACTCTGATAAGAAAAAAAATCAAAGTTTTTTTATTGAATTAATTATGGATAAATAACCAATAAATGCCGTTTCATTAAAAGTGCACATTGTGAAGCCAACAACCCACATTTCAACACTGACTGGCACACTCTTGTGACACTTACAAAACAAAAACAAATAATTCAAACTACAATACTGGTTGTAGAAATGCAGGAAGTGGGTCTGAAAAGGGTTTTTATTTTGAATGGGAGTGGGGCTGTATCTTAGCTATGATTGGGAGCTGGCAAATAAATGTTGGTTCCGGTTCAGGCCTAGCCGATTAATCTGTACCTTTCAGTTCCAACTCAGCTGAACAGAACAAGGGCTTGGGGCAGGGGTGAGCATCTATGCAACAGCGCAGAGAAAGAGGCACAGAAAAAATGGCTTATCTTGAAAGAGCAGTGAGCACTTTTCACACAGCTGCAGGCTGCCCCCTCCTCAATACCCCATCTCTCTCCTCCTTTCTGTCCCTCGTTTTCTCCAACATCCTCCCTCCCTCCTTTCCCCCGCTCCGGCAGAGCGTTTAACGCGTGCGGATGAAAAGGGCAGCTCTGTGAAAGGCCAGCGCTGAGCAGCCACCCCCAGGATGCCAGCGCCTGTCCAGTCCAATAAAGCAGGTTGTTCTCCTGTTACCAACAGCCTGGGTGGAAAAACTGGATCATTCTTGCCTCTCTGCTCACCAGTTCACTAAGCTCACTATTATAGGATCACTGTATAGCACTTGATGATGATGGGTTAGAGTAGGAGGAGTGTGAAGGGAAAGCCCCATAAGAGATGAAAAAGATCTGTGAGCATGTCAGCATATGCTAGATACTAATTTCCTCCAAATATCTGATCACAGGAGAGAAAACAGTTTCAGTAGCTATGCTGTTGTAATGTATCCATTAGTCGTAGGGCATGATTTCACCACAGATTCACCATATGGTGAGTAAATTCTGACTCTTCAGTGAATCATTGTGTTGGTGACTCAGACTTCCTATGAAGTCTCCTGGGTGCTATGACTATATTAAGCACTGGAGGTGGAAATACTAGTTTTATCTTGGCAGCTTCAATCAATCAGATAAAAACAGTTTCCTGATTCCTTTCCACTGTGTCTCTGATGTTTTATTTAACTATTGGCAAAAATGAATCCACCTTTGATACAGGTCTATAGAATCTTGTTAACAATATATAAGCATGCAGCAGTATCATGTGGATAATGGTGTATTTAAAATCCATGACAATCTAAAAACTTCCAAGTGAACATATCATTTTTAAACACTCAAGCCTAATCACTTACATATGTAGTATGTGTTTAGCAGTTTAATTATAGAGGTTGTGCTGACTGTAATACTTCTGGGGCATTCACGGTATGCAACTCGAGTAGCCCATCTGTTGTGTTTGTTTTTTAATTGTTTTTAACATCCATTCTTAATGCAAAATGTCCAGTGTGTTAAATTATGGACACAGTGACATGGACTGTGGTGATGTTTGAGGAGTTTTTCACACTTTTATGTGTGATGTCTCTGGATTTTTACACCTGCCAGGAGACTGGACATGACGCGAGCCAATATCATGGTGTTACCCAAGAAAGCTATGGCAAGCCTCCCCCATCCCTACAGTCTTCAACAAATGGCATAGTGCCAAAGAGCATTCCAATGGAGCTTTGCAATTTGGATAAAAAAACAAATAGTCAAAAAAGATGGGCGAAGAGTAGACTTAAACATGAGGGGAAAGAAATCTGTCTTCTTGCTTTTACTGAAACATGGCTCACGTCAGCGGATGGATCAGACCGACATGAGCCGCAGTCAGTAAGCGGATTTGGTAGCCCATTTCTACTTGACCAGTCCCCAATGATTACCAACAACTGATGTGGGGACGGTGTGTGTTTCTACAGTAAGGCACTGTAACACTTTTGTGGTCCAGGAGAGGATACAGTATGTACCCCAGACATTGAACTGTTCACAATCTCATTCCACTCTTACTACTTGCCTTGAATTCCAACAGGTATTTTTTTACAGTTGTCTACAATGCATCCACAGCTGCACAGCTGATTACTGCCATAACACGTAGGTTAGACTCAATCTAACCAGATGGCCAGAGTCAATACAAGGAAAGCTGGTGGTCTGGAAAGCATCTACTATAACATCAATCCCAAAATCAAAAAATGCCAAGGAACCAAGAGAGTTTAGACCTGTTACGCTTACATCTACATTTTAAAAATAGAAGATGCAGTTGTGTCCATCAATGATGGCACAATTGACCCCTTACAAATTTTTTACAAAGCTGGTATGGGTGTGGAGGATGCAAAACCAGTGAAGCAGGGATTTTTTTTAGGTAGATGTGTTACCAGCATAACTTATCAACAGTTAAGTGAAATAGTGAAACTTGGAAGCATTATTGACTGAGTGAATGTATAGATGCGATTAGATTTTGGTACATCTCGTCTAAGAATGAACAAAACCGCATTGGGAAAACGCTTCGCCCATTTTAAGAGATGGGTATTTTTCCCATGGGTTTGCATCTCCTTTTGGATGCCTTTCATCTTTAATGTGGAAACAATTTTACACTACTTTGTTTTCTTTCCTGCAGCTGGGATGATCTGCATATTTTCAAGTCATGATTGGAGATTTTTACTCCAACCATGATTCAAAATTGAATTAAATACCTAGACCTTAAAATGCAGTGAGTATAATTACAAATGATTCAATAGACTTTATGAATATGCTCGATTCTCTTGGTATTCTATACTTACGTGATGTCAGTGCGCTGGTAGCATCCCTGCAACAAACAAGCAATGAGATCCCCAAGGAAGTCCAGGTCCTGCTCTGACAGGGCTTTCTCCAGCTCCTATACAACAACAGAGGAAACAGGGGAGAGCAATTTCAGAAAAAAAATGTAGGTACATTACAGGTAGGTACAGGCCAGAGAAAGAAAGTACAAAGACACAAGTAGAACACATTGCTGAGCTTTACCACGTCACAGTGGAATGACAATAAAACCAAGAATAACCAAAACTAAAGATCAAAACACTATCAATGTTTATGTATTAAAACAATGGCTGTGGTCATGGTATAAGGAAATTTAGTAAATATCTCAGCTGTGAGATTACACATCTAAAGACATTATATAGCCAAGCTCTAATTGGCACACATGCTTTAGTGTGGTGGTATCAGCCAGAGGTAAGCAGGCAGGAGGTAGACAGCAGGAGGGATGATTAGAACTGGCAAGTTGTCTGATCGGGGCTTCTTGGTTTGCCAGTGGTTGTTTGGTTGGAGCCGTGGTTCAAGTTCAGCCATGACCTCTCCGCTGCCTGGCATTGTGTTTCAGCCATTGGGGTTTTATGAAGCGGCAGTAACCGGCAGAGCAAACTCTAAAAGACCTGAAAGCAACAAGGAGAGATGGCAGGCAGCAGGGGCCTAGAGCTCCAACGCAGTCATTCCCCCTCCTCTTCTCTGTCGACCAACCAAGGCACAGCACCCCACACAGTTTCCCAGCATGCACTACTCTTTCCAGTGATACCCAAAAGCAGGAGGAAGGAGAGAGAGGAGGAACAGGAGGCTGAGAGGGCAGAAATGCAAATGCAAAGTACTCCATCAGCCAAGTGTCCATTTCACATTAAGCCCCCTGTTTGTAGGATGCAAAGCAGTCCCTTCAAGCTGACGCTCAACCAGTCACTTCAGTAAACTTGACTGCCTGCAGCTGACTACGCCTGACACACCCCAGTACTTGCTCTCTTACCAAAAAAGATACAAACTCACTCTCAGGTTCACTTTTTCTCTCACATACTGCATTAGTTTGTCTGCTCATTTTCTAGAGAAAAACAACAAAAAAGATCAACTAAAAACTTCAATATTTTGTTCAGGGCGAGGAAGCACATTTCATGATTGTGCACTCACTCGTCTCTCCCGTCTGCCTCCCTTAGGAACCTAGTGAAGCTCAGGGGTCACCAAAGGTCAGCATACACACCTCCTGGCCTCAGAGAACGAAGGAAGCCAGGAGCCAACAAGTCAGCACGATGAGAAACAGAAGGGGAGGGGCAGAATGAAGGTTGAGAAAGAAGTTGAAAAACAGGATGAGATGGATGTTTCTGCTTGTGGTTGAAAAAGAAGAAAGTATGGGGCAAACTTTTTCTTACTCAAGCACTTACAGTAGCACACCAGGAGAGCAAGTTTGGTGAGATAAAAATCAGCCTCATGACTCAAGGGAAGCATGGTTCATTAAGTTTTATGTGCGAGTTCATGGTGGCAAAAGACACAAATTCTAAGGGGTTTTAAGAATAATTCAAAAACAAAGCTTCAACAGGAAGAATCTATGGCACGTCCACTAAATGCAAGTCCAGAATTACAATTAGTTCTAGGGTGTTGTTTCTCATAACGCTGTCAAACTAACTTGCATGCCAACGATCTTGCAGATGCAATGGTCTGGTTATTACAATACGCCATTGCAACAAAAAAGGGAACAGAAGATAAGTTTGCTCCATAGGTGGGTGTACAATGCACCCGTTATATTGTTGCAATGGAAGAGGGATCAATTTCCTGTTATATCGCATCAAACAATGACTGGAAGCAAAAAGGAGTAACCTTTACCTTTGACTTCATACCTGCAGAAAAAAAAAAGACTTTTCCAGTGAGTAAAGTTTTTACTTGTCAAAGATTTTAGTATGATCACTGCTGCATGGTGGCTTATGCATCTGTTATCTGTGTACTTTTGACATAGACCACAGATGTCTCATTAGCATGTGTGACAAATCACCTAGTTCTATATCTCACACTCCCATGGCTACAGATACAACATTAAATACGTTGAGATCTTAACATCCCAAAGTGGAAAGGACAAAGCAGAAATAATCAGGCATGTGTTGTCGTCACACTAATGGTAACAATGGTCTAAGGAAACTGGCATTGTGAAGTTTTAGCACTTGCACTGTCCACTTATCCCTCAAATTGTATCTAGTCCAAGACAAGGAGGCAGAGTTTAAACTACAAAGCATCTGAACAAAATTTTACCCGGCACTTGTCATCTACTTAAAGTATGTCATCCAGATGGAAATCTGTGTCAGAGCCATGAGCTCTAATAAAGAATAGAGGGAGAGAGTGTGTGTATCTCTTAGTGTACAAGTGCATGTGAATGGGATGCCAAGAGATCTTGTGTCACGCTTCCCCACACTTCCTGGTCCCCTATCAGCCAGCCTCCAAGCCAGAGTGAGCCCATCCATCAGAGACAAACTGCACTTTGATCACACTTTGAAAAAGCTGGGGGCCAGGGCCTAGAGGGAAAGACGAGAGTCGAGAAAAGCACAGCAGAGGAGAGAGAGCATGCTATGGCCAAGTTGAGCGGAGCAGCCTCTGGATTAACACCACCCTGCTCCACCTTTGAAGTGCCATACAGCATCTCAGATGGCAGAGGGAAGGGGAATTAATGTGCTGTGCGTGCCCTTTCTTCAGCCATCCATCCAGCCGGCCAATCCCTCTGTGGCCTGGTGCTAACAAACACTCAACTTGATGAAGGGCTGCAAGGGACACTCCGTTGCAGCTGGGAATGTCCTGTGGGAACCTTTCCCCTTTATAGGCACATGCACACAAAAAGTAGTGGACAGAATTATATACTACAAGGACAAAACTCTGGCAAACATGCTCTACAATCGACAAAAACACAAACGTTTACCAATACTGACTCAGACACGTGCCTTGATAGAATAAACAAAGTGCAGAACTTTGGCTGCTTCACATTAATGATCAATAGGACACAAAGATAAGGGAGGTGGACAAGTGATAAGCTATAAAGCATATAAATCAAATAGCTAAGCTGTTTATCACATGGCTACTGCTGTGAACAGTACTGGGTATATGTGAATGCACACACACACACACACACACTAGGACAAAGATTGGAGGGTGAGTCAAGGCTGAGTCAAAAGGTGTGTCATCACCTCAGCCATTATGTTGGCCTGGCCAGCAATCAGCAATTCACCCTGAAGGTATTTGCCGCTTCTCCCACCCAACTTCTCTGCCGTTTCTTCAATATGCTTCTTTCACTGGCTCATGCGTCTCTTCCACACAATTTTCTTCTTTTGTGAAAAGAAGAAAATTGTGTGGACCTCAGTGTCAATGAGGGCCTCTAAGGTATTCTATTATTCCTCTGACAACACCCTCGCCCCACTCTCCACCCTGCCCTTTTCCTCTGTCTTCCTTTTCTCTACTCTCTCTCTCCACATGTTAACCTCTCCAGCCAGTTGGTGGCCCTGCTGCAGTAGTTAAGACTCTTGATAGTACTCAGAATGTGATTGGCAGTAATTCTCCCACAGTAATTTTTATTAAGGTCGGGGAAACAAGGCAGAATCTACTTACAGATGCATACACTCTCCACTAAAAACAAAATAATTCAAACAGTTGACATAGTTGCTCTTGGGTCCTTCATCCAAATTTTCCCAGAAGGTACAATTATTCATTGTTTTAATGTTTACAACCCATACTGTCTATATGTACAGACCATACATTTGCATATAATTCCACCACCTACACTAAAATGGTCGGGTGGTACATTTCTTCTCTTCTGTTCCATACTACGTCCGTTTTTTTTCCAACCTCCAGTCTCGATCGTTGCACAATTCGGTCAAGTCCATGCATTTTTACATATTTTCATTAGGTTACTAAGTTCTCCTCAGTCACCTTCTCTAGTGATTTTGCCTTGCAGACAATAATGATGCCAAGCGCAAGAGAGGCCCAAAGGGAAGACAAAATGTGGTCTGATATGAGACACAAGAAATTATGCATCCAAGGAGAGGAGGGGATCTGACTTTAAAAACTCAAGACAGACAATAGTCTTCCAGGGAGTGCAGACCATCTGCATTTGCAGATAAAGTGAAATGTGCTTTTCAAAGTGGACACTAATGGCCCCATGATGTGTTCCAATCCATATCTACAGAGGGAGAGAAAAACTGAGATAAAACGAACCTGGCCAATTCACGCTGTAAAAGAAAGGATTTTGATAAGCAGTGCTGCAGTGTTCACATCAGCAGCTCCAAGGTTCCAGAGAGCTTGTAGTATCAGGGGGTTGGCCTCTCTCACTACCTTCACAGTAGACACTTTCCATGCCACTGCCGTTAACAGCTCCTCCGGGGTCTATATCACCAGCAGTTGGAGGACGTGTGTGGGGACTGCTGCAGGGGGAGGGGGGCAGCCTGTTTGTTGTGTAAAGGCTCCTCTCTTCCTCTCTTTTGCTTCTTTCTTTATTTCTTCCTCCCCCACCCCCACTTTCATCTCACACATGGTTCCTCCAGGAGCCATCATCTGACAACACCCTCTACCCCCACACATAACCACCTCCTGCCACATGACAAACATGAGCACACAGCCATAACACCACAGGAAAACGCCTTCGCATCCTCAGGATGTACTGTTCATCAGATCATCAGAGTAAAAGCATCAACATCTTTGACTTGCTGCCCCACATATCTGACTGTTGCATCAACTCAAGCATTTGTTGGTTGCTTCTCCTAAATAGTGACTCATGATTTACAGTTACGATTCAAGCCAAAGTGAAAAGTTCAGTACCCCACTCCTACTCTAAGTAACAGACCGACACATTCAGTTAGTTAGTGCCTCCAGGCGTGGACACCATTTGCTCATGAAAACATGTGAACAGGAAGAACTACAGATACTGTAACTATGAATAAGCTGCATTGCCATGTAGGAAAAAGTAACACTGACATACTACACAATTGTACGGTCAATTTTTGACTTGGACAGCTGAGTTTCACTATAGTGCCAATGTCACAGCAAAGTAAACCATGGAGCTAGGCTGTGTGAAGGAAGAGACTGTGAGGAATGAGTGGGATGGACATTGGACAGACCTTCCAGAGCTAAGTTCTCTCCATGCAGATAGAAGCTCTTCATTTGACCAGAGTTCGCTGGTCAACCTGTGGTAGAGGAACATTAACTGCAGGAGATGGGAGGCCACCCAGTGCCACAACACCTCTCACTACGGCCACTGGAAACCACATTATCAACTTCCTCATATAAAACGGAGCTTCCTGCTTTAGCTGACACCCCAGGCGTTCCATTCTATGACTATGTATGCATACATACACATGAATGTCCATGTGCACACATTAACAGATTAAAATTAAGCCGAAGAGAAACATTGCTCCAACAAACAGGGTTGAGAAATGAAACTCAGTTCCAAATTCCAATTTTGGTTCTGCTCATGAGTTCCTAAATGTGACTGTCTGAATTATTACAACATACTCATCAACAGTATCTTATAGTCAAAAACTAAAATAAATTATAGCAGACTAAATTAGCCAACATGGGTCATGAATTAGTGTCAATCAGAAATGAGTTACATATTTTACACTATCACACTAGATTACTTTGTTATGCACACAATGCAGATTAACTACATGGCAAGTCTTGGGGATATTAAAACCTGGATGACACTACATTTTTTTATTTAAATGAAAAAAAACTGCAATGGTGGCCTTTGGACCTGTTGATTCCCCCGGTTCTCCAGGTGGCAGCCTCCTTGCCTTACAATTAAACATTTGCAAGAAAGGATGTGACAGTGCCCCTAAATTTCATAAGCATTCTGTTAGATCTAGTTTTTCAGAGCAACTTTTCTTTTTCTCCTTCATGTTTTGTGTGTTTTATTTTTTTATGAGTGCATTTCCTCCTTACTGTACAGCAAAGTGGTCCACTTCTGTTCTTTTAATTGTGCTAATTGAAAAGGCATTGTCTTGCCCTGCCTTAACTGTCATCTTGCCAGTTTGAGAAATAAAATGACTGATAGCGTGACAACTCTATGAAGACATCAAATCTTGTGTACATCATAAGCCTTTATTGGTCTTTTAGTCACACAACCTTTCCTGGGTTGTATTTCATCACCTCATTGGTAACAACATGACTGCCCACAGCCCCTGGCATTGTTTTTAAAGCCCAAACTCCCACCTAGACTTAATATTTCTATGATACAGTATAATAAGTCAAACAGTAAGTGCAACAGTAGCAGATATGGTAGAGCCTGCATATTCTGACACTAGTTAATATTTTGAAAGAAACCCAAAGGAGATACAAAGAAATTAAGATCAGAGTGTCCCTTGGTTTCAGCTTGTGGCCTTCAGCAACTGCTGTCATCAGCCAAATGTGTTCTAGTCCGCACCCCCAATGCCTCAGAGATCCACACCCTTCTATTCGTCCATTTGCCCCAGCTTTCAGACAACTCTAAACACAACACTTAAAATAGGTTTTCAGTCACTCTTCAGCCTATCTATGTTCTATATAGACAAAAAGCTGCATGTTCTAGAGTAAATCTGCCTCTTTATTTCCTCTAAATGTGACTTGTACACATACTAAGTAGTAACTTCAGCAAGTTTTATATGGTTACCACTGATGAGGCTCGGTTTGGTGACATTCTCATCACATCACTTGGTTTTTATGCTCATCTCTGCTACACAGACGCAATCACAGAGCCACTGACCTACCAAACAACCAACAGTGGAGAGATGCCGCCCCAGACTGGAGACAGAAAGAGGGAACCATGGGGAGCTGCAACAATAGAGCTGGCTAAAACCAACCCCAGTGTATGTGCCCCTGTACCTCCCCCTCTGTGCACACACTCCCCATGTGAAACCATCTGATGCATGTACTGCTGCCCTCACTTGTCAATCACAACTGGGGGAGGGGCAGCAGGCCCTTACAAAGCCCCCCCCCCCTTTGCAATGCGTAAGAAAGGGTATTAAAAGAGACATGCAAAAGGTTCTTGATGTTCAAGGGGTACACACAGAATGTAAAAAAAAAAAAAAAGTTTTGAAGATTTTGTGTGTAGGCTGATCTGGAGGGGAGAGTGTCAGAGGTTGGTGTCTTTGAGGCACTAAGAAGGGCTGAGCTGGGGATGTGTCAGTGGGTGGGACAGAAAATAAGAAAGGAAAAGGGTTGAGTGAGTAGTGTAGATCAGGGAAGAGAATGGATTGTTTATGATTTGTCGAGGTTGGGGTCCAAGTTTAACCTTGTGTCCAAACCAGCACGAGGTTACAATTAAACACATTTTTAAGTGATTTAAGTGACCGACTACTGATACATGCTGACAACTAAACAAACACAACCTGAAACACAAATTAAGTTACACTTATAATCCAAAAAACTGTGAGTCAGAAAGAGTGTGTGTCAGGCTTAAGTTGGGCCATGAAGGAACAACACTTAAGCCCCCTATTAATCCATTTGCTTTCTAGACAACAGAAACAAGGACGTGCTCAGAGGCAGGTTGCTCTCGCTTATTTACCAGATCTAATAGGACTAAATCTTCTTTTACAACCACACTGGGGGCATTACAAAAAAATAGAAGCCCCCTCCACATTAGGGCTGCTGTAGCAGCAGCAAGCAACCAGCCAGAGTGGAGAGCCTCCACCCTTTAGGGGGAGGAGAAAGAAAGAACTACCATCTGGGGTTTAGTCATGGTGATGCCAGGGGCTGGGGCTCGGGGACCAGGAGACTGCTGGGGCTTGAGACAAGGATAGGGCAATGGGTCTGCTAATAGGTGTGGGGCAGCGGGACAACTGATGGCACAGAGGATGGGGCTCAGGGAGAAGTAGTCAGTAGACATGCTAATAATAAGACTGGAGGAGAGAGGGACAGATGTAAATGAAACAAAGTATCAATGGTTTGGCAGGTGATGATGAATGAGACGATTTAGTGGTTTGAGAGAAACGATGATGTACTGTGGGAGAAGACTAGAAGACAGAAAAACATTTTCTTAAGTGTTAGTACCTGCCTGAGAAGTCTTTGAGCCTGGTGCAAAAGGGTAACAACAATCTGCATTATACCATAACAATCTATAGGGAAACATACTGCACACCGTACTCCAGTAGCTGAATCCCCTGAGTCCATCAACCAACTGTCAACACAAAAAAAAATTAAATACAACAGAAGTCTAAAGTGAGGTACACAACAAAGGTGAGAGCATCCAGCTCACAGTTCCAAGAAACCAGTCCCAGCATCTCTAATGTAGTCAACAGAAATGGCTCCCAGAAGGAGATTTTTAAAAAATTACAATATCATCATCTGAAACATTAATATGGATCAATAACAACTCAATTCCACATCACATGCGACTAAGCTCCTCATTTGTTTTTGAGTGTCAATATCCAGTAACCTTCATGTCTTGACAGTATTGGGGAGAGACACTGCTGGAATTTCTCAGATCAGATTTCTTGTAAACATCAAACATGTTAATGTAGAAAAGATTCACTCAAGTCACAGTTACTCTGCGGAAACAGAGTGCCATCATTCTCATATAAGGGATGGTGGCCCCTTCCAAATGTGTTTTCTGACAATATGATTTGAGATCCAGTGAGATTTGACTTGAACCAAATCTGCAGTAAAGGAGTGGCTGATATCGCTGCAGATAGCTCAAGGTCAGCCACAGATACATCAGTGTTTTCCAGTTTGAAAGCATTATTGTTTCCACCACAGAAAAAAACAACAGAAATAAACATTTTTTAGAAAACTGGTGCACTGGTTTAATAGCAAAACTTATTAAAGACTTGTTGAAGTTCAAGCCAAAGCTCACAACCTTGATAACGACAGACAAACAGCAGATTAAGACACATGGAATAAAGACACGATGTACCAAACAGGCTCCCAGCAGAGCACACTGTAGGAAGATGACAGAGACAGAGGTCCTTGGCATCAAGGCCAATATCTGTTAATGGAGGGACCATTACTGAGGAGCCAGCAATAGAGGACTGCAGCATCTGCTGGCTAGGGGATTTAAGCCATTATTTCAGAGATACAAGATATACAAGCATACACCATAGACACAAAAAAGCAAAGGAGACAGACATATTGACCCTGGGCCTCTTTACTACACATCACTTTGTCACTCTTTCATACTATGTGCTTTCGTTTCCGCGCTTTCGGTCTCTAGGACACTTTTCTCCACTTAGCCTTTTTCCCCTTCGTTCTTTTTTTCCTCTCCATTTCACCCACTCAACCCTCTTTTCCACATACACACACAGAGCTTTCCGATCTCCTGTAGCCTGAGGAAAGTGGAAACCAGCAACAGTGAAGTGTATCAGGCCTGGAACAATATGCAAGGGGCTGTTTTGTAAGATTTGCCAAGGAGGTTGGGGGAGACTCCATTATCACTGACCATCACCGTAGAAAGAAAAGAGCTGCTCCAACAGTACCACAGCAGCACTATCGGACTGGATCACTGAGTTTGTCAAAACCCACCCTGGTAGCAATTTCACAGGGTACAAAACATTGCAGTCTTGCATGCTGAATTCATTAGAAAAATCTCCATTATAAGAAAGAGTAACAGGTGTTTATTGTATGACTGTGTCATAACCTAAACATAGGGCAGGGTCATACTGTACCTCAGCTTGCACAAAGCCTGGCAACATACTCCACTCAAGCAACTGGACCTGAGACTGTAAATGTTTTTGACAAATGGGACTAAGGCATCTAAGGTAGTATCCCACACCCCTCTCACGCTGTAGGGCAAACCCAGAATAGACATTTAACAAGGTAATACACAGAAACAGAACAGCTGGCACAGACGCTCAGCATCTACAGCACTGACCCCTGCTATCTATAAAATCAGCACACCGAAACCGAACAACAGCATCCAATACAAGACAGTACGTCCACAAGGAGGAACTGATGGAATGCTGGAGAATGTTGACACTAAAAGCCAGGCCTGAGTGAAATCATTCGACACCCCCCACTCTGTCATGACCACTGACAGCCACTTCCTGCCCCCTACCCTCTCCCCTTTCCACCCCTGATTCTTGGGTAATTCAACCTATACACCCCTAGATAGGATTGCAACTAGAGCTGACTAACATCACCCAACCACCATCACACAAGAACAGCCGAAAGTATCTTTTAGGGAATGACAGAGTTAAATGAACT
Organism: Coranthus polyacanthus; assembly: GCA_037367275.1. Lineage (NCBI taxonomy): Eukaryota > Metazoa > Chordata > Actinopteri > Kurtiformes > Apogonidae > Coranthus > Coranthus polyacanthus. Next base: position 2,392,791 of record JAPQRN010000022.1, read on the forward strand.
TTGTAGTTAAAAACTTTTATATTCACGTGGGTCACCAAATCAACCTGGACTCTACAAGCCAAGGCAAAGAAAAGGTGAGTGTCGCATCAGTTACACTACTGACAGTGGCCAGGCCAGCTTGTCTTGTTGCTGGCATGTGGCATTAAGCAAAACAAACAGGTCTGCCAGACACTTTCCTCTTATTTCTAAAACACAAAGTCCGCAAAAGGTAAACATGTTGGATCCAAATGTCCAGACTTTGGAAGCAAGCAAGCCAATTCTACTTGTGACAGAAGTTAGTGAATATTTGAATGTGTATCCACAAAGGAGCATAATTATATTGACCAAACCTGTAAGAGAGTTAATATTAACACAAGTGTAAAACCAGAACTGAAAGCATTTTGAGCACTTCTTGAACTGATGAGATATAATTTGCTTTCAATATTGAAACCATAGTGAAATCAGGTTCAAATTCATAACAACAGTGTATATAACCAGTCTCCCTCCTCTGCCACAGTTCTGAATATCACTCCTGGGTTAATTTAGCATACTCACAAGAAAAATGTGTCTTACGTGTAACAATATTTCAATTTCTGAAGCCATTTAGTGATATTGCGTACCCACTGCACTGTGTATAAAAGTGCCCAGAATCATGCATCATGCACTACTGTTAATTATCCACTAAAGGATAAAGTAGTGGGTTCCACACTTACACAATACTTAGGATTGTGTAAGTGTGATTTTCTTAGGAACATGAAACAGCTTTCAATCACAGACCCAAAGCTTCTATTATTTCATAATGTAGTTAGCTATTATTATGGCACAGGGAGTTATAACACTAAGTGAGATATTAATATGTCAAAATATAAATATCATCATCAAAATCATCAAGTTAAAACTAACAGTTCATGAATGATCACGTAAGCCTTTGCAAAGTTACAATTAAAGAGACCCTTCCTGAAAAAAAAAAATTAACTAAAAACAACCCAACGCATTTCGCCTAAATCCAACTCCATCCTGGAGAGAACTGCAACACCACAGGACCCTCAACTTCCATGTAGAGTAGGCGCTATGCGATCCCCCCCATCTGGCTCGCACGTCGTTTAATAACAAAGCGATGACTACGTGTGTTTCTTTCCCGAAGGGGGTGGGGATTTAGCCTGTGAGTGATGGAGACTGTTGATACGTGATGTTAACCACACCAGTGTCTTTTAGGTGCAATCATTCCCCGATGGATTGAACAATCTCAGTTAACTGATCAGTAATAATTGACATGCACTGTGGAATTACCTGCTGTATAAACACCAAATAGCCTACTTTTCAGAATCAACGGCAGCGCAGTCGTGCGATAAAGTTAAATTAGGCCATGTAATTGTAGTCTAATAAATGTATTCTACGACTGAGCATACGGCGTGTAGAAGATTTGACCTCTACACATTTCCGTACCAAGCATACATCGTAAACAAACGTCTGAACTATCGCGCGTCGCAACAAAACGGGGCTCGGACGAGCAAACAATGCCTGAAGAGCATCTGCGTCCCTATGGCTACCCGAGCCAGATGGCTTGTAACTGCAAGACAATAAACTCAAACCTCACGTCATGAACTTAACTTTATCAGACAGCAAGAGAAACAAAAACAAACCACCATAGTCCACCCAGTAAGCAGCACGACAAACAACTTCAGATTCAAGTTACGGAAAGCCTTGCAGCTTTCTAATTCAACTTAATTTAATCGCATGCATATCAATAGGTTTATCACTTTAGTGTTATATAAAAAAAAAAAGGTCTCGCATCGCTTCGTGACTTCTTTTCTAAGCACATCCAAGTGACGCGTAACCGTATATTTGCTTTTTTGTCAAATTAGTCCGAAGTAACGCCACTTTATCACCATAAACACGAGTCTCGGTCCAAATGAAAACAAACGAGCGGCACATGGTTTTAGGTCTTAAGTTTCTCGAGGGCAGCCGAGCATCCTTGGATATGGAGCAACACGTAACGTTACTACGAACGTCGGGACCCGTAACAGTTAACTGAACCATCAGCGCGAAGTTAAACGGACTCATTTTGTGACCTTTTTTTTTTTTAAGTACGAGGCTCAGCAATTAAAGCTAGCTTATAGCTAACGAGCTGGCTAGCTAGTTACCTAACAGGATCGCCTTAACCAGTAATTTTAACGTACGAGAAGTTCAGACAACACAGCTAAGCTAGTTATACAACGCACTAAACAGAGACATCGCGCAGACAAAAAAGCTGACACAAACAACTTTTTATTTCAGTAGTAGGAGCCATTCGTGTTATTACATATAACAACAATTGTCGTTTACCTCTATTTCAAAGTCTGGAAGGTTGAACGCTGTCCTGAACAGCGAACAGAAGTGGGCTATGGCGGGGACTTCCCACCAAGACTGGATCTCTTCCACAGAAACGGTACATCCCTGGGACATTTTCGGACCGGAGAAATTCCGTTACGTTTGTTTCTCACATTAGAAAGTAGTTTCTTCGGCGGCTTATAACGTTTATGTACCATTAAATAGGCTTTAAAAATATGGCAAAACTTGCTGCTGCCGTCCACTTCGGACGCTTGCCATCGCGACCCGGATAGCGCTACAATCTGTTTCAATCAGTCTCACCGGAGCTGAACAGATGGGAAGGGCGATACCACCGCACGGCGTAGAGGGGTGGCGTTTACATAGCATTACACGAGTAACGATATTTGACCGTGTAGTTGTCATAATAGTGTCTAAGATGTTGATGACTTTCCGACGATACGTCGTTTGTACAAAAATACGTTCGATTTATCCGGCATTTATAGGAGCAAACGCCTGTAAACAACAGTAGCGTACCCCGTCGGCCTAATAGTGCGGCCGCCGTTTAAAGGGAATGTTTCTCAATATTGAATGACGCCAACTAAAAAAGTTGAACGAGAAGTTTTACGTTTAGTTATAGCGGCGTACTTTCCAACTCAGTCGAAATTATGTTTCACTTCCCTCAATTTGACACACTTTCCTGTTTTTTTTTTTTTTTTTGAATCTTTCTTCTTCTTGGTTTTCGTACATTTCCCAACACGCTGTCTGAGCTTTCGTCTACGGACCTCAATGGTGATTTATCTGCAGTTTTCAAACCCTCCTAAGTCCACAAGTCCGTGTGGCTCGATCAGCTGATCATTACCACGCGCATTAGATTTTTATAAACATCGTGGAAGCTTCGTGCAATACACAACACAGGGGCTCCCCCCATCGCAATACGTGAAAAGTGCATGGTGGTGTTCAGTAACAGGTTGCCGAGCGGAGGTCTGCGCTCCACAAATAGATGCTCATACTCCTATTAAAACTCCTTGATTTTTTACATTTTTTATTCTAATTTATTTCAGACTATGCCAAACGTCCAACACTCTTAAGGCGCCTGTTCTAAGCTTAAATATCTCTTACCCCACAATATTAACTTTTAACAACTGATGAATATGTTCCCTTCAAAGTGCACGAGGGAGTCTTAAAATCGGGAGTATTTATCCTGCCTGGCGACATATTCAAAAGTGCCCAACAAACGTAACGATTAACTGACCAGGCTACATTTTGAGATTTCCTTTGTGCAAGTTGACACGTTGACCTACAGGTGGCGCAAGAAGAAGGCAAATATGGACAGGTTCGTGGACTTTGGAGCACATGCAAGCATGTCCTGAGTGAATTCAGAAGTATTTATTTGTTACAGACATAAACAAAGCACATTCACTTCTGTCTGTTGTCCCTGTCATCGTGCCTGTTGCAGCTCCTATGAAACGACTTGTTTTTTGTTTTGTTTTTTGAACCAGAAGCGTTATAAACGACTGCTGCTACTGCAATATTTACTGTCAACAGCTGGTGAATGCTGGTGCAATGAAGCGCTACTTCAATAGCGGTTGGTTTGCATCAAATGTTTATATAAACAAGGCTTAATATACAAGTGTGTAATACAGGTGGATGGCAAATGAAAGGAGACGTGCACGTGTTTGGACAGCCACAGGCAGAATAATGTCAATGCAGCTTATTGTACAAGTCTGTGAACACCATTCTACTCCACATGACTTCACTTATTTGTTTGCCCTTCAGTAAGTGAAATACATAAATTATTGTAGCCCTTGTTCAGACTGGAAACCTGCACACTGTTAGCCTTCCAACAACTATTAAAAGGTCAGAGTAGTTGACAGAGTACCTGGGCATCGGTGTATAGCCATCGTAATCAGCATAGTAACACTGTGAACTTATTAACTTCATCGGGACGGCTTATACTGATTCAGGAACAGAGAATGAATCTTAACATGCACGGAATCTGTAACCGTTGCAACGTGGGTGGTTTCCCACTGATCTACAAAACCCCAAAGAAAAACGTTGTTTTGCACTGAGGTCACATTTTTCCTATTGCGCGAACACTGCAAATGAAATAACACGACTTATCCTCAGTGAGTGTGCTATTGTAAATAATAGAGATAAGTAATGTTTTTTTTTCTACATAACAATGAGCGGCGTTGAATGCAGGGTCAAGCGTTCCTTTATATTTCAATCTACATTCATAAATAAGAACAATGTATTTCATTTATCCCCACTGCAAAAGAGCAACAGAGAGATGGGAATTTCCCAGGTGAGTGCAAATGTAAATGGTACATAGTGATATACTGGCTTCCAGCAGTAGGTGCATTTTCATCACAAATAATCCCTTTGGCCATATACAGTGTAACTACGTCTCATAATTCCTAACTATTGACGAGTGAAATGATTCCTGTTTTTCCATTAACACAACTCAATACATCAATCGATGCTCGTGACAAAGGGCAATGGGAGGCGGCGGATGTAGTCACATGCTCATTTGTCACATCTTTCTATTACCTTTTTGTCATTTCAGTATGTTCTTTTACTACTAACAACCAACAATGAAACCTCAAATAGTTGTAATAGTAAACAGTTTCCTTGGTTATAATTGTTAGTCTGTGAACACATGCGGTATTCAGTTTGCCTGAGGTATTATGTAATACTCTATAATGGATAGAGGGCTCATTAGTGATGGTAAGGCCTTTTTTTGTTGCTTTCAGATCATGTTTTATATATATATATGCATATATATAGATATAGATATAGATATAATACACATTGCAGGTGTGTCTCTGCTGTGTGCATTGCGTGAGTTTTGGCAGCAGCTCCACAGGCATGAGTTTATGTCGACTTGTGTTAGTGCAGAGCGGTGTTGCTGGGGCTGTGTCACACTGGGAATCACCACAAGAGGGAGGGACTTAGGCAGCAGGACAATGCTGGTGTTTGTGCAACGGCCCCTGAGTGGCGGCTGGCTCTCTCAGATCGCTCTCGCTTGACTACCATTACTCCACACATTGTTGAAGTGAAAGGAAAGTGGACAGCTTGATCCTGCCTGTGGGATGCACTGACAGAGGTAAGACCCTATTCCCCACTGCTATATCTCCGTGATGGAAGAAAATTAAGTTTTTTTAAAGGCTGTCATGGGGCTGTGCTGTGTGAACTGTGTAAGCGGGTGTTCTAGTGCAGTTTGGGGGAAATAGAGATCTGGGAGCTGGAGGTTGGCTTGGGGTGAGGCACCCTTGTCTGTGTTTTGGCAGGGTCACTACTGTGCGTGAATGGAGCTGAGCTGAAAGAAAGTTTCAGAGAAAGAGGCTCAGTGAAAGGCATGTGTAGAATGTGACCAGCATCCAGCAAAGAAAAAGACAAGCGTTCAGAAATAGTGAACAAAAAACTGAGCAAAATATATATTCCGTGTGAAATTGTTGAGGTGACAGGAAAAACAAACAAATCAGCAAAATCTGTTCTCAAAGATGGAGACAGTCGAGGACAGCGAGGAGGTTTTACAGTGGTAAAAATAGAGGCAGAATGGAGGTGGAGAGATTAAGAGAGAGATTAATTAGGAAGCCGAGGGAAGGGGGAAGTCAGGAAGGGAAAGGGCAGAAAAAGAAAAGAAAGAGGAAAGTGAGAATATAGTAAAGGAAGGCATTAGCTGGGAAACGTAGATAAGGCTTCACCGGAATGTGTACTGTACTTTAAACCAACCTCATCAAGGCAAGGCTTCAAACCGCTGTAAGTTTAAAAAAAAAAAAAAAAAAAAGAGCAAACAATCTCCCCAGCTTCTCTTCAAATCTTTTCAGTCCTTTGTAAATGGTGGATTTCAAATGCTGTAAAAGAGTACCGGTAAGCCCCTCATTTTCAGTTCTGCCCTCCTCGCTAGATCAAATACTCTTATCCCTTTTAGCTGACAGATTAGAGAGACTCAAGATGTCCTGTCTCAGTGTGGTAGTCCTGGGATATGCAGCTATTCACATTTATGAATGAATAAGTCTGGATTCTCTGGATTTTCAATGTGAGGTGTGGTTACCCTCCATCATAAAACGTGTCCTGCTTTCATCTTTTAAAACCATTTCAAATGTCTTTTCAGCTGGGGAGGATATACCAACGTGTCGTGTAGAGTGAGAAAAACTTACAATCGCATGAGAATTTAATCCACGCCTTCTGTTGTTGCAGGCACTGGGAGAGAGAGAGAGAGAGAGAGAGAGAGACAGAGAGACAGAGTGGCAGTGGGTACAGGTGTGAGGACCCAACAAAGCAAAAAAGCTGTCCAGACGACGGAAATCTAACTTCAGTGGTTTTGACCACAACAAACAAAGGGCGTCAGCCTCTGCCATTCCAGGAAGAGGGAGGTCCACTGTAGCTTTTCGTGGCGTTTGTGGAGTGGGTGGGCAGGTGAGGGGGTGAGCCTCTGTGATAATTTGGGCTGCGTGCCGAAGAGTGGGAAGGAAGAAGGAAAAGAAGGAGAGGAGGAGGAGGAAAAGTGGGAGAAGTCTGAGGTGGTGGTGGTGGAGGAGGAGGAGAAGGAGGAGAGAAGTAGTGGGCCTGGACCTGGAGCCCAAACAGAAGCAGGATGGCGGAGAAGAAAGTTAGGTATGTGTACTTTACCTTGTTTGTTTAACCAATAAAGACAGATCAAAATGTTTTAACTAGGCGAAGGCAGCTGCTGTGTTTATACTGATATTCTCTTTGTGCATCTGGGGAAGCTCTCCATGTGCCCTCTTTATTTGCAACTTTGTGCATGAATGGATGCACGATTTGCATGGCTTCCGTTTGTGACAATGTGTAAATGAGTCCACACATGCGTGTGTGCGTGTGTCTGTGTTGATCCCTTCTGCAGCCTCCCTGCTAAGCTGATTAATGGGGGCGTGGCAGGGCTGGTTGGTGTGACATGTGTATTTCCTATTGACCTGGCCAAGACCCGCCTACAGAACCAGCAGGGTGTCCAGGTCTACAAAGGAATGTGAGTAGGACTCCCCTGGCTCAAGTTAACCCAATACAGTCGTTGATATGTCACAAGACCATTTTTTTCCCTTCACATTACTGCTTATCCACTTGGCTTTACAGGGTGTGATTTTTATGAAATTACTATGAACAAACATTCTGTAATTATCTTTAAAGTTAAGGAAGGAAGGGCTACAGACAAATATTTTTGCACAGACTTAAAAGTATAAAAACTATCCGTTGTGTTTAAAACGTGATCTTCCTCCTGCATCCACTAATTTAAGCTACAAAACTTCAATATCATGTAAATGACCACATTTCACATATTTTTGCACTGAATCTCAGAGGGTGGAGCAGTACAGCTAAACACACTTCCCATATTTGGTCCCATGTTTTGGTTATACAAAATTCTCTCACAGGAGCATATACTAGGAATGCCGGTGCCTGTATAGATGGACCATCATGCTAAACTGAATTACTCCCTGTCATTTGAATTGTTTTGATGGAAGTGATTCTTGAATTGAATTGAAGTTTTAAACCCACAACAAAATCTGAGATGCAGAGAAAGAGTGGGTGACCTTAAAAGACACACTGCTGCACATTTGACGGGCATGATTATCATTACTGGCGGATTGGGAGTGGTCGTCCTGTGTTCAGCGGCGCAGGCATTTCCAGTGTGTGGTTTTCCACTGTGAGTCATAGTCACAAAACAGCATGAATCACTTTTTTATCCAAACCCAATTATGTGGCTGGATTTTTGTACAGAAGAAGCTTTGCTACACAACTCTTTCCTCTCTATTTCTGAGACAAGATAGAGCGACAGTGTATTCAGAAAAGGATCAGCTTAGTGATGATGCTTATGGAGATAGTATATGCACATAAGGATTACACTAGAGAGGAGCTACTGGTGAAATATAAGACCACTTCCATGTGATAAGACTCTTCTAGAACAAACATTTTTCAGACAATGTTATTTAAAAAAAACAAAAAAACGCATACGTCAAATGTTTTCTTTATTTCTTAAAGGTTGGACTGTCTGGCAAAGACGGTACGCTCAGAGGGCTATTTTGGATGCTACAGAGGTATTCTATGGAATTCTAATCCCTGTGACAAACAACTTTACAACCATGCTTTACTATAAGCTTAATCCGGCCACCTACGCTGTTGTTTCCCTAGTTAGGCCCTCAATCTTTTCATCATAATAACAACCGCAGTCAACAGCCATTAGCCCACGGTGGTGAGCCATAAGCTACTGTGTAGGTTGGTTCTATTTGTGTGGGGTAGTGGAATCTGTTCCATGTCATGGTCATCAACCTGTTTTGGTCTTTTCCAGGCGCTGCAGTGAACCTCACTCTTGTCACACCAGAAAAAGCAATCAAACTGGCTGCCAATGATGTCTTCAGACAGAAGCTCTCCAGGGATGGGTAACTGGATTACTGTCCTCTAGTGATAGATCAAACAATGAAATGATATGAAAATCATCTTAAACTTCAAATAATTACAAGACGTCTTTGCAGAATGACATATGAGCTGACGTATGAGATTCCAGCTTGCCTCGTCAAAAGCCATGTTTTTCCATTGGGAATTATTGAGATTACAGTGCATGAATTCAAATTGCTGCAGTGTCTGCGTTTCTTTTGTGCAGCATGAAACAAAGCACGCAGTCTTTAAATGTGTTTAAAAATCCTTTAATCTGTTGCTTCTCTTACAACTCTGTAATACAATGAGGAGGGGAAACTACAATATTCCCAATATAACTGGTTCCAAAGTACCTGGACTGTCAAATTAAGGACACACGCATGACTATAATAACAGAATCTTACTGAAGGACATGCTTTATGTGTCACCAGGCAGTTGCCCCTGTGGGGGGAGGTACTGGCGGGATGTGGGGCTGGGACGTGCCAGGTGGTGGTCACCACTCCTATGGAGATGTTAAAGATTCAGTTGCAGGATGCAGGAAGGCTAGGTGAGTCAGTATCAAGATGGTGTTTGCATTTCCATGTAATAGGACCTAAAGGAGAGGAACAGGGATTTTCATTCTAAGATTCTAACGTACCTCAGACTGTATTGTACCTTTAGTTACGTATTGTGTTCCAAGTAATTACACTGTGGTTAGCTGCTTGTGTTTTCTAACCTGGGAACATGTGTTTAACAGCTGCACAGAGGCCTGTCCCAACATCAACCCAGGCTGCTGCTCCTGGTCCAGCTCCATCACTGGTGGCCCCCTCACCAACCCGGCCAGCCCCTCCACAGCGGCCCTCAGCCACTGGCATCACCTTGGAGCTGCTGAAGACTCGTGGCCTGGCGGGCCTCTACAGAGGGGCAGGGGCCACCTTAATGAGGTCATAAAGATAAAAACACATGTACACACACAAACCCAGTTATTTACAATAATGCAAACTGTACAAACTGTATGTCTGAGCTTGGTATTATGTATTTAAGTGACTCAAACATCATACCGAACATCATTCGCTCTTGCGTTAAAAAAAATCTTTTGACCTATTGATTATACAGCCAATGCACAACCCTCTCCTGCCATTTAGTTATTACAGTGCCACCACTGCTTTAGGTTCATTTTAGATTGCATAACTCTTTGCCTGTCGTATTTCCTGACACCTCTCAACACTGATCAATAGATTCCTCCACCCATGTCTGGCTGCAATGCCGCAGTCAAACAGGGCCATGTCTGTTTCTAACACTGCTCTCCAGAAATACCAGCCCAGTCTCATCTTTGGCCAC
>JAPQRN010000022.1:2402965-2423170 GCA_037367275.1 Coranthus polyacanthus
GGTCACATGACAGAGGGTAAAGAGTGACATCAAACAGTAGATTAGAACAATGTAACATTATCTGTGTGTGTGTGTGTTCATGTTTGTGTGTGTCCCTGTGTCAAACTGACCCGAAGACCACATGAAGGATGTCAATGTGTGACATATAGTAGCATGTGTGCTCAAATTTTAATTACAATTTTTTTTGTACATGTTTATCACACATAATAAGCTAAGTCCATTGAGTTTCAGGTAGAAAAAAAAATTATACCTGTACCCTTTTTCTTTTTGTAAGAGGTCAATTTGACCCGAACGCCACACATCTGTCACGCATCTTTCTACTTGCATAACTACAATACGATCTCTTTTAAATCATCATTTCATGTCATTGAATTTCATTTGCGAATTATGTTTTCAGGGATGTCCCCTTCTCAATGATTTACTTCCCACTGTTTGCAAACCTGAATGCCGTGGGCCGCGATCGCCAGGGTGATGTGCAGGTCAGGGCCCCGTTCTGGCAGTCCTTCCTGGCAGGCTGCACCGCTGGCTCGATTGCAGCTGTGGCTGTCACACCACTGGATGGTGAGTAGGAGTTAAGAGCAGGAGAAAAAAAACAGAAAGATGGGGAAGGAAACGGGGCCTGCTACTCAAAAAAAAAATACTAGGTGTATGCACCAGCAAACTTTAGACAGCTCCTACTTTGTAGGGATTAACAATATGGGGTTTTCACGGCCGATACCATTATTAATAATCGAGGAGACCGATAACAGATATTTTTGTTGAAATACCTTCAAACTCAGTCAGTTTTCATACTAAACAGGAGGGATTATACATAATTTGTACTAATAAATTAACACATTTTCTTCTTTCATTTCTATTACTTGTGATGTGTAACCAATAAGATAGTATGGGCAGGACATTGCTCAAGTCCACAGAGTGGTAGCACATTTTTACATGAACTTATTTTATCAGATATTGCATTTAAAAAACAATACCAATAATAGTAAAAATGCTGACCATCAGATCCGATAATTAGTAATTGATAATCGTTGATCTCTACTGCTTTGTAGCTGACATTACTGAGCATATTTCCTAACTTTCTAACCCCTCTAGTAACATTTGAGTCAACAAAGACCACACCTGGCTTAAACTTTCACTCAGTGATCTTTGACTGTTGGATATGACACTGTACCCCTGTGTTTTAAATGCCCATGCAGTCATAAAGACTCGCCTGCAGACCTTGCAAAAGGGCGAGGGGGAGGACACATACAGAGGAATTGTTGACTGCACAAGGTAAGACCACAGTTTGTAATCGACATTTATTTTGTAAAGATTAGTGCGCGTTAAGCGGCAAGTAACCATTTAACCTTCTGTGTATTTATGTAGGCGCATCATGAGGAGAGAGGGCCCATCAGCGTTCCTGAAAGGGGCAACGTGTCGCGCTCTAGTCATCGCTCCGCTTTTTGGCATTGCGCAGGGTGTCTACTTTCTTGGTGTTGGGGAGGCAGTGCTAGGTTTGTTGGAATAGCGGTGTGTGTGACTATGGTGGTGGCGGTTGTGTTGTCTCTGCACAGATACTTTTCTGCATTTATCTGCAGTGAATGAATGACACAATTGAGTGCACAATAAATCCAGAGAGAGGAAAAGACAGCCACAATCTGCTAACCAAAGGGGGAAGAATGGTCTGGTCTGGTCTTGAACATGAGGAGGCTCTGTCTACTAGAATGTGAACTAATTGGTTCACACTAATCACGATGCTCTTTTACATGCTGTCGACAGGGTTCTGGGGGTTAAACGGGGTCCTGTGTATGTACAGTGTGTGTGACTAATCTGTGTCCCAAGTTGTCTGGGTTATCTTAGCATGCTTGCTGCAAAATGCTGGGCTGTTCCTTTCACCTGAAAGAGATTACTCTGTTTAAGAGAACTGCTGCATGTTGTTTGAGGCTGCGAACAAAAATGCCTACCGATCTGAACATTTGTGTGGCCATTACGAAGAACTGTGCATCATCCAGTGTAAGTAACAAATTCCCCTTTATCAAAAATGTAACATTTGATCGGACTGAACTGGGTACTTCGCAAAGCCAATCACTTAGATTTCAATATCTAATGTCCTGAAAGCAGCCTAAGCTTCTCCTGCTTACCCTGTTATGCATTCCTCCCACTACATCCGTGAGGTTTAAGTTGTAATCTTGGATTCCCTCACTGGATTGGGAAGTGCTGCCTGACGGTGTCTCTAAGGTCATTTGTTAATCTTATGGTAATGCTTTAATCCCTGTATTAGTGTACAATATACCCTAACACAGCTCACATCCTGCCTAAAGGCCACATGTTAGACTGCTGGGCCACTATGTCATAGCCTTGATTTCCTCTTCTTTACAGCTTGAGAAGGTTTAAATAAACCTCGCAAGAAGCCTAGGGCTGACTTCACTGCTTAGTTATACGTCAGAATGTTTGTTGACGTCAGAATGTTTGTTGCTTCAAATCGATGTGCGCACAATAACGCAAAAAAAAAAAAAATACAATTAAAGCCTTATCATTGCTGATAGTTAAATTAATTCAACAGAATTGGTGGTGTTTGAATATTTTGGTACTTTAAGTCCAGTTTAACAAGGACAATGTTAAATGTCAAATGTCAGACCTGTATATGGCACCCTGTCTTGCCAACTGTTTGCCATTACATAAGTCCACTGGGTGGCACTAAAATCTTTTTCTTTTTTTTTTTTTACATTTTTAATGCCAGACACATTTTCGCTAGTGTACCTACTAGGCTACTAGATTTTCCTCATTATAGAGTGAATATAGCCTGAGTAAACTGTTGCTTTAAAGCTGTAAATAAAGATCACGTACATGCTGATTTCTCTGTGTCATGAACTTTTATTACTTTAGTCTTTGGCTTTCATTTGTCTACAAACACTGGAAAAATAACCTCACAGTAGGCTGCAGTCTACAAAAATGAAGACAAAGCCTTTTACCGCATAGCACACATGATCTATATGTACATTTGACAAGTGACAGAGGACCCTTAAAAAAAAGAAGAAGCGCATTTGCATTGCATTAAAGAGCAGTCTTTAAGACAACCCCTGGTAAGAGGTAAGGTATGAAGGCACTTCATATTCAAAAGTACCCTTTTAAGAGTATTACTCAGTCCAGTAGTACAAATATTGAATTATACAAACACATCCGTAGCATAGACCCCTCAGAAAGTCACACCAAATATATTCCACCTGTGTCCGTGCTGCTCTCTTCAAATCCACTGTTAATCCATGAACTTGCGATTGGGGTTGGCACCAAACAAGGCCACTCTGATTTCTGGCATCATCTGTCAGGGTGCAAGTTGGAAAACAAACACTGTATATATATTCTAAATAAATTAGATTAAATGAAAAAACTATCCACGTGATTATGTAATCGGATACAAAGGGTAGGTTCACCTCTAAGTCATACTATATCTCTGCAGATTCAGATTTCCTAAATAAACAAAGTTATTGGGAAGAATTGGGTCAGTTTTTTTATTTACATCCTCTTGTTATTTATCTTTTACTTAGATTTATCACCATATGTATCTGTGTATGTATGTAGATTTGTCCTGGACCTCTGCAACAACCAAGTAAAGGATGGTTTGGAACCTGCTAGTCTCTCCTTTCAATCATGAACTTTTTGAACAATGATCTCCGTGCATCAACAGTATTACTGAGGTCAAGTGAAACGGTTTGCTTCCAAAAAGTGAAAATATTAAAGCTTCTTCTGCGTATGCATTTAGGCAAAGATGTTTGTCTTTTTAATGTTTGCACAAGAAAATCTATAATAAGAATGAGAGTATTGATATTTTGTCCTTCCAATTCTTCTGTCTTTAGGTAATTTCAGGTCAAAACAGGACTATACTGCCCTCCACAGGCAAACAGCAGCAACTGTAATAAATGCATGTCACCATTCAGTTTATTTACATTATAACAGATACTCTACCTGTTGCGCTATAAGTTCTAGTCTGCTTTCCAACGTGTTGGAGACCTTGATCTTTCCATTATCGTTGTATACTTCAACTCCTCCGCAGCTGTTGCAACAAAGATGAACAAACAAACAAGCAAACTATGACTCCTTTCTTTTTTAAAAACATTTCAATTATAGTGACATATCAAAAGATTAAGCAATAATTAAAGTAAAAGAAGATTAATGTAAAGTAAAAGACTTGTGATTACTTGAGATACTGCGTGTGACATTCTGAAAAGCACATCAAGTAATCTTACATGTCTGAAGGAAGAAAACGTTCCTGGTCGATCTTGACGACAATATTGCTTTTCACTGCCTCTTTGTAGATTGGGATGTTCTTGTTAACTGCAGCCTGTCAAAGAAAAAAAAAAAAAAGACTGATAAGAAACACTGCCGCCGACTACCATACATGTGGCTGTAGATGCAGCTAAACCTCAACCGTACCTGAACCATATCTACATCCTGCTGCCGGCATCGGATTGTCACTTTAGGTTCCAGGAGTTGGTAGAATCCCTGAAAAGAGAAAATGCACAAACTCATAAAAATTAAGACACCAACAAACTGAACAAACGTTCATTTTCCTGTATCCCCCATTAGAGTACCTGGAGCACCAGGCCTTCCAGCAGTGTGGAATAGTTAGCCGGGTCCTTGACAATTTTTGCAAGTCCTTGACGGGCTTCATTCAACAAATCCTGAGAGAAAAAAAATGTTAAATGTTATTTTTCAATTGTCTAAGAGCCACGAAGGAAAATATGTTGACCGTCATTGTACTGGGTAAGTGTGGACCCAATTGAAACGTGGAAATTTTAATTCAGAGGTACAGTGCACATTACGGTTACCAACATGCATAAATGTCACACGTCCACAAAAACCTGACTTATGAAAGCCACCTAATTCCTGCTGCGAGCATTTAACAGCATAGACAGACTAGCGGATTATGTACAAACACAACCTTTTACAGATATAAATACAATAACTTAATGCATATGTGGAGAACTCATTTATAACATGAGTTGAATATGAACTTAGTGTGATTTCCAACCATGATCATGTCGTCACGGGCCTTCAGCACCCTCAGTCTCGCTTGGTTCCTCAGGTGCGACATCTGGCTATTGGAAGAGGAACAAGAAGAAGAACAGCACATCTTTTAAATACATTTTTTTTAGTTCTCCCAATGCATGGACAAAATAGATTTTAGGGAGCAGATATGATCAAATTAGTGCTGAGAGTCTTAATGTTAAAACAACAATTACAACAACAACAACAAAGTTCAACATCCAGGGTTTTGATTTGGTTTAGCTATCTCAAAACATTTTTATGGTGTTGACTTATCCACACTCAAAGCCTCTAAAAAAGGCACAACTTTATTAAAACAGCAACCATTACTGAGAGAACCAGAAGATAGTATGGAAACAGATGGTGCATTGCTTCCGTTTCTCAAGTCTGCAGAACAATCAGTCTGTCGCAAAACACAAGAAAACTCAAAAACATCACAGCAGTTTAGCAGAAGAAAAAATAAAGAACGGAACAAAAAAAAAACCCAGCTATGTGCAGAAAAGTACAGGTCATCCACATAATACTAAAGGCTGGAATTCCTCCCATAAAGAGTGAGGGTTTTTAAAAACATTCAATGATGTGTTTGTTGATATAGGTCAGAAGCACCAATACCATTTGTAGTTGTGGTGCATACTACTTGCTCTTCGAGGGTATTTTGTAGGGAAATACCATTATTGAGCAATAACATAACTTTCTGAAACTCGCAGTAAAAACGACCAACTCACATTTTCTTATGCTGTTCAATCTGCTTTTCTTTCTTTTCGTAGTATTCCATGATTTTTACCCTCTGGGTCTGCACCAGACGCCCTTTCTCAATGTTGAACTCCTCCTCTGCCTGTAAACAAGATGGGTATGACAAGGCCCATGACATGTCACTGCAGCAAAACAAAAAAAAAATCACAAGACTTGGAAGGCAGACTCCAGTTACCTTAGCATCAATTTCTTCAACTTTCTCACTGGCCTCCTGTTCAATGAAGGCCATCATGTGCTTGATCTGCCACAAGAAATTCAAATGTAGATATTATCAACTTAAAGTTAAGGTAAGTGTTAAGTACAAACCACAACTCATAAAGATTGTTTTGTCACAAAAATAAAGAATATATAAAGCGTTGACCTCATTTGCGTCAATCCAATCCAAGAAGAAGAAGAAGAAGAAGAAGAACATGGCTTTATTTTGATTGAACCGAGCGTTAACTTTTATCAAGGTATGGGATCTGTTTTTGTTGTTTTTTTCGCCATTTCACATAAGATTGCAACACCTCGTTCAACAAACTTAGCGTACAGCGATAGCAAGCGGCTGAGAAACAACCTCTAAACACACTGAAGTAATTCATACAACGAACAGCGGTGGTGAAGTTTTAGCCCGTTAGCCAAGTTCAAGCGCGTTGTTGACCTAACGTTAGACACACGGGACAAACGCGGCTCCGGACAAACAGCGTCATGTTTGCCTTACCTGTTTCTGTACGTCCGCGTCGGTAAGCGCCATGGCTGCTGGTGGTAAACGTGTTTCGTTTATTCAAAGAAAGCGTTTTAAGAAGTGTCCGCGGCTGTCCAGTTAAACGGGCAACAGCTGGGCTGCACACTTTTCGTTGCTTCCTTTTCACGTCGAGCTAGCCGTACAGAAGGAAACACAACTTCCGGTCGGGACTTTCAGAGTAAACCAATAAACTACTACAAACTACTCGACACGGCACCATGCGATAGAAAAGCACCATCCGTCCTGTCGAAATGTTTTCAGGTCATTTAAAATATACACACACACACACACACACACATATATATATATATATAATATGTGAACATGCTTATTAAATAGTGCCTTTAATTTATTAGAGCGTATGGCAAAGTACCAATGAGTGGCCATAAATATCCTTCTTTGTAGATTTGCAGTCCTGTATTTAATGTTGTCATATCATCTATCTCTGATCATATGGTTATAGGCGTCCATTTACTTTCTATATTTCTATATTTATGCCAGAGGAAGTGTCAGTATCACTCATTCAGCTGCAGTTTTACTCGCTAAACTAGCATCCTTTAAACAGTCGCCATGCAGAGCCGGGGAAGCTAGATTAATACGTATAAAATGAAATATGCCTACTTTCATTCAAACATTAACATTTTTTTTTTTTTTTTAAGTTTTAAGTCTGTCCACCGATTCGCGTGACTGTTGTTTTGAAGGCCGTGACAGGAACGTCGAGGTTACGCTGTCGCTAGCTTGCGTCGCTACCAAAGCACACTGTGTACTTCAGTATTACTGCCTTCCAGTGGTGGTGGTCTCTTCTACAGCTACTGTTGCGGGGGATTTCGTCGCGTATTTCCCCACAGCCTGTCGTTTGTCAACACCTTATTGCCTTTGGACAAGGACGGTAGGAGTCTGCACCCGCCGCGTTGAAACTGTTATTTATTATGATGAAGTTTCCCCCATTGAAAAAAATTAAAAAAAAAATAGCATGTGACTGAAACATGCAACGTTGAAAAGCTAGCTAACGTTATAGCCGTTGTGTGAGTGGCGGGGTGTGCGAAGGACGAGTGGGCTAGCGGACACGTACTTAATGTGTCAGGTAATTAGCTATAACTAGAACCACGCAGTATGTCTGAATATTAACTGTCTGTAACCGCACAAGGCTAAATTGTCGGCTCTTCTGGGGCCATGTTTCCAGTTTAGAAAACTGAACAATAACTGTATGTTTTTTTCTGACAACTTTAGCTACTCTCTATGTATTTTAAATTAAGAGCTGATATTATAACGTGTACTCGGACTGCGCCTGCAAACCAGCGAGTGTTTTATTTTGACAGATAAAGCCGGAAGTTTTTTTTTTTTTCTTTGTAATTTGGTGAACTTGTCGCCAACTAAGCTAACTTCTTTTTTTGTGTGTCTTTCTCCGCATGTTGGCGCTTCACGTTAACATAACTGCGTTTTTAACTAACCACTAAACTAACAGGTAATAAAGCCGTACAGCTTAGGAGTGCGAAAGCTCCACGAAACATTTGTTCAAAACCTCTTATTGGATGATTTTCACGCCTACCAAGTCCACCACGTGTGCTGCAGGTGAACATGTTTTATGATATACTCTGTGTTTTACTATACAGCTACTCTAAATACGTGTTTTGTGTTTCTGTCTGTTTCTCTGTCTTCAGCCAGCAGCCATTTAGTCCCAGGTTTGACAAAATGACACATAATGACCCATTTTTATCTTGGCCACATGGGCGAGTGACCTGTCTTTAACCTTAGTCACAATGAGTGACTTATGTCATGCCACTGTTTTATGTCACATAACCTAGCTGTTTCACACTCCAACAAGATACTGTTATGACTTTAATCCAGAGAGGGGCTGTGCAATATGATGATAGAAGAACATGTCGTTTCATAATATCACACTCGCACTCTTTGTGGTGTTATATTTTTATTTATTTTTTTGTCATTTTGGTGCTTTTCATTCTGCCACAAGGCCCAAATAAAGGCAACACAAACAAACATGGAGGAGAATGAATGTGACAAAGGCCAGGGTCATTTCAAACAGGACGCGTTTAACGGAAGTTCCAAGTATGGTGTGGTTATTTTTAAGCCATTTCCTAATTGAATGTACTGGAATGGACGGACGGATAACAAAGAATGCATTGTGATATATTCCAGTACTGTGATTAAAATGACATATACCATGCTAGAAGATCTTTGCCATATTGTCCGTCTCTTTACAGAGTGTGATGCGATCACGCTTTGCTAATGGACGCCTTGGGCAGAATTTCCAGCGCGCTTGTAACACTTTTCTGGCTGATTTGTCCACAGGTGAGACGTCCAGCTTTGACTGTATAAACGTATGTGCCTGAGAGTCTGACACGTGTATGTTCAATGGCTACCTCTGGCTCCACCTCCATCGCCACCAGTGTGTCTGAGGGTTTTCATTATGAAACCAAATACATTGTTCTCAACTACTTGGGACTACTCCCTGCTAGTAGATCACGAGCACTAACTGCAGCTGAAGGTGAGTAAAGACTTAAATATACATAAATGATACGTAAGGGCAAACCTCGCATTTGTGGTTTCACAAAGCACACAAATAGAATTGTATGCACATTCACACATGGTAGTAGCAGAGGTATTTGGGATGGGTAGGCAGGTTGCCACCTGCTTACCAGCTCAATTTAGCCTTCTCTGACACAACCAGAGAGTAGTGTGCCTGTTTATACATGACAGTTATGAAGTAGCAAATACTTGTGAATAAATGGTAGGCTCCCTGTGAACCCAGCAGTATTGTATCCAGACTAGCTCACCACTGACCTGTCTTTACAGGGGCTTTTATAGCAACCTCAGGCCATGACCGCGGGCAAGCAGAGGGCTGGATATTGTTAAAGAATTTTCAAGACCATTTACCAATACTGATACCTTGGCCTCAATACTGGTTCCTAAACAACACAGTCTTCAGTTTTAACAAAAACTAAATTCTAACTCACATTACGGTACAAATCTTTAGTTTTATCTTTCAGCTCATTTGCATTTTTCTACACTCAGAGCAGTTGCACAACACTTAACCACAACCTGAAGTTGTCTGTTAACATAATGTCATTCATAAAAATGTGTAAAAGCCACGTGTGCGTGCTGCATGCACCGACACTGATGAGGATTTAGTATCAAGTCATACCAGGCATTTTACGACACTCGATAGTATCTAAACAATTTGGTCAGCATCATAAAAGTACTGAACTTTGTTTACCGTCCTAGGCATGCAGCATGGCTGTCTTTCATTTTTTCCTTATGTGTCTGGCATACAAAACAAACAGGAGTGTTTTCTATTTTGTCACATAATTATAGGGCCATTCCATTTGTCAGTCTTTTACAAATGCTACATCTAACTTAAGATCTTCTAATAGTCTTTTAAGTATTAAAGTTTGCCATGTGTTAATAGAAAAATGAGGGAAATAGGGCTCTTAACGCTTTGCAGTGAACTGATGGTTACAGCGTGTTTGTATGAAAAGATCTTATAGATTGTCCCAGTCTTAGGAGGTGCAGGAGAGAATGAATTTCTGACCTCCCTTTTAGGAGGAAACGTGCTACGTTGTAAAAAAAACCCCAAAAAAACCAGAACGAGATCAACAAAGGGAGAGAAGGAGACCTTAAATTTCCTGTCCCTTTTTATTGTTGGGTGCATACTTGAAATGGGCGGAGAAGGGCAGATGAGTAGCTGATCCCTGCTTTCCGCTTGACGCAGTCCAATTTCTGACAGGCTGTCATGTGTAATCACCGTAGGATTACTCACACGCCAGCGGACCAAAGCAAAAGAGTTGGCCGGCTAGCTGTCTGGCTAAATGCTGAAACAGCACCAATCCTAGAAAAAAAACAACACTGATCCTCAGGGAGTTCGTGTGTGAGCTGCAGGGACAGAGGCTGAGTAAATAAGGGGCTGAATGAATGTCCTCTATCTCACCAAGTGAATTCCCTAATAAAGTCATTAATTGGAAAAATCGTCTCAGTCAACAGTTAAATCTGGGAATAGGAATAGTAAGATAAGTTGTGTTTAATTCTAACTGTGTTTTAGTCTTGTATGTAGTAGAAGAAAGAAATGGTTTACATGGAGTGCTGCTTGGGTGTAAAGAAGTGTAACTCTGGTGGTCTTCAATTTAGGGATCTTACTAGTCAAATGTTGTTGAAGAAATCTGAGGCACGCAGAAGGATTATGAATTTTAAAAGCCTTCAATATCTCTTGGCTATTCAGTCATAGTAACAGTAAAAACATGCCTACGCGGTTCATCCTTCATCAGGGCAAGTCAAAATGGTTGCTTCTGGGCTGTTTGTAGGTGTTCACTATGTCTTTAACAATGTTTTTACTCTTATGATTACTGTATAACCGAAAGACGTTTTAAACCCCTCCGAGCGCCTCAGATTTCTGCGTAACATTCATTCAATTCAATTCAATTTTATTTATATAGCCCAATATCACAAATCAAGATTTGCCTCAAAGGGCTTTACATTCATCTAGTCTTGCATGTAGTTGCACTGTTTTGAAGAACTGACAGATACATTGTAGTAGAAACAGCCTGTGTCTTGAGCATGTCAGCAGACAGTGTCATCCTTTCTCATCAAGTAACTGCTGGATCTTTCCAAGCTGAATGGCTACGTTCAGAATATGTTACGCATGCATTGTCAGTTTTGCCCCTTGCGTGGTTCATGGAGCCTCCAGCAGAGTAGACTGAATCTTGTAAATAATTAATTGCATGACCAGTTGCATTGGGGCCTTTTAAGCACGAGATATTGTTTTTTTATGAGTTAAGTAACTGAGGAGTTGAAAGTGTGTGACTTCAAAGGAAAGACGTGGTTTAGTATAAGCGGAATGCTTAGTTTGCACAACAGTTGTCTTCCCTCAGGATAGTTGGTGTTTATACATTGTTATGTTGTTTAGCAAACTGTGTGAATGGATTGTGTGCGCAGATGTCAATATGTTATTGCAGTGTCTCGCACAAAGTAAATCCTAAGATTTCAGACCCGTCTTTTAACATACATTGGATCTGGTTGCTTGCTTCTGTGCAAGTTTCCACACTTCAGTACGTCTTCATCAGAACTGCACAAGTAATTGCATCGTAATCACAGTATTATTATATTATTATATTATATATACAATTATATAATTGCAGAATGCTGCATTTTAAAGGTCCAGTGTGTGTGGTGATATTTTAATATTCAGTGACACTGCGCAGAGAAAGACAAAATGAAATTCACTACATTTTTTTGGGAAGTTTTTATTCATTTGTTTATTTTTTTGTTGTTTAAGTTTGTATGTTTGAGTTGGAAGAAAATACACATTTCAAAATAATCAGTAATTTGTACATTATCCTTGATAACTAAGCAAGAAGACTTTTTCACCAAATCGTGCAGCCCTAATCTTCATGGAATGTTCCCTAAACAAGCCTTTACACATTCAAAACTAATGGGACGTAAAGCTTTGCTCATTTTGATAAAAGCCATAGATAGGGAGAGACAGACGGCTGGTTCATGTATTGTGTGTTTATGTCTTCCAGGAGATGGCCAGAATGAGAGGGAGAGGACCAGAGCGATAAAAGAGCAGATAGAGGAAGAGCTGAGGCGACTAGAAGATGAAATCACTGCCTGTAAGTGGACACACATGCGTGCAGATACCACACACCCGTCTGTTTCCACTTGTTCTCCTTATACAGTAGATGTTCACGTCCAAGCCTGGTGTTTCTTCTTTTAATTAAAATCTGAGTCGTGTCTCTGCACTGGTTAAATACTCAGTAACAACAATAACTTTTTTTGTAGACATTTCATAATGCAGTACCTGAGACGGAATCAGAGGAAACATGAAAACCAGTTGCATAAGTGAATGTTTCTGTCGTGCTTTGACCTCATATATGCTTCCAATTTGAGGCGTTCATTCTTTCAAACTGTCACTGAACAGTTGCATTGATTAGCTATCAACAGGATATCTGACATTTCCATAATTTTTAGATCTTAAGGTGCTGCCTTGATAAGATGTGATTTAAATAATTTATGAACTGCACTGCTTGTCCGTGATATCATTCTGTCCTGTCGTCTCTGTGTTCGCAGCCTCTTCCAGCACTGGCTTTGACCGCCACGCTTCGCTTGTCTTTAACCCGACCAACCCGGAGAGCTCCATTGAAGACTGCCTCGCTGCAGTGGGTGATCGGGTGGCCAGCGAGCTCGACACACACCTCGCAACAGCCGTGGACACACTCCTCAAGGGGTCAGTTCGATAAACGTGATGCTGCATCAGATGCTATTGAACCAAGATGTTTGATAGTTAACATTTCTATTTCACTTGGAAACAGAACTGCACCATACACTGGCTACTTTTCCACACTACACAGCTTTCATATCATGCAGTATGAGTTAAATGTGCGTGCCCACAAGTTCAGAGTTACACAAGAATGACAAATGTTTATATACTGCCGCTGTTTTTTTTTTTTTTTTTTGTTCTGTTCTCAATGAACTCTTGAACTTGAGCCGCTATGCTGTCAAGTGAGGAAGAAAAGCTGTATTGCAAATAAGCCACAAGCTTTTCATTGAATTTTGAATATGTTAAGACCAAAAGTATTAAAAAATTTTTTTCGTAATGCTCAAATATTAGAGAATATCTTGATATGTATTAAAATATAGTTTCAGTTAAGGCAGATGCAAAGACACAAACGTGGAGTATAAGCAATCTGTAGAGTATAAATGGAGTGTATAGAGTATAAACTCATTTCATTAGTTTACCACATCCTAGCCCTCCCCAAAAACACAATCACATATGCACTTGATGTTCTTTTTCTATAGTAGCTCCGTCTGTTGAACAACTTGACCTAAAGCACATTTTGACCCATAAAAATGCAAATATTCACTATTAGATTCATAACCCAGACATTAAACTTTGACACACCGTTTACAGTCTCAATCCAAATATGTTGGTTGCACTATGTTGAAAATGTTACAAGAGGACTTTTTTATATCCTATGAATAGGGAGTTAACACAAGTAATGGAATAGAAAACTGAGTTTTAAATGTAAAGTGACACAAGTGAGCTGTACTTCTGAGGCACAGTCCCTAACTGCTGCAGTAGACCGCTCAGTGGCCAATAGATAAGACTGTGGTTATACTTTCAACTGTAACTGTGTGTAACTGTAAATGTGCAGTGGGACATTGTTGCTTAAGAACAGTTCTATTCAGAGAGCTCACCCAGAGAGAACAAAAAGGTTTTTTGGATGTGCAGAGTTGCAGTTATGCAAAAAACAAACAAAAGAAATTCGAAGGCAAGCAGACATGAGAAGTATGTAGCATAAAACTGAATAGATGAATCTTAGCCCAGGTATGACGTGGTTTCACATGTCATTAACTGCACGAGACACATTTGATGAAAGCAGATAACAGAATCCATAGGTTTGCGCTGCAGATAGAAGGGCATGGAAGAGGAAATGCGGTTAATCGACAACCACTGCTTATAGAAAAGTGATTTTGAATGCAGCGTTTTTATGTGATGTTATCTGTTGACATGCAGCATCAGACTTAATCACACAACTTTAAAGTATAATTAAAAACAACAGCTGTTAATAGCGGAGGATATATTTGTGTTTTAGGCCCCTGGACTACCAGAAATTCAGAGACACAACACTGGATCTTTCAGCGTACTCACAGGGAGGCTGGAGTAAGGTAAGGGAACCATGACATTTTTGTTGCTCTCTTCATACAAATTCAAACATTGCAGCCTTTTTGCTTTTTCATCGTGTGACATCTTTGCTTTGCTAATGACTCTTACCTTTTTAGCTCCACTGCACTGTACTTTGTTTTGTTTTTTTGTCTTCCCTTCAACGTACTTACTTACTGCTGCTCTCCCTTCCCTTCTCTCACAGGTGCTACTGCCTTTGGTGCTTCTTCAAGCTTTACAAAGCGAGGGCCAACCCGTGTCGACTTCGTTGCATCTCGGCGTGCGCTTTCTCGAAGAGACCGAAGCTGACTACATCATCCAGCTAGGGGGATGGGTGAGTTTTCTAAACACGCAATGGACGAAATGGGTTGTAGTAAGCAGGGAAATCTCCAGCACACTAAAAATAGATGTGTACAACTCTAAATGGCCAGATGAGGGCATCAGTGAGTTACTTGTACAGATGTTCAGTATTCTCACATAATCTACAACCCCATAGTCATGAGATTAAAAAATGCTCCGCATAAGGACGTGTGACAAGTTTATTTGCTGTATAGGAATTATAGAATGTCTTAGTAAAGATTGGTGTGTTTGTGTAAAGATTGAACTTTGCTGTTTGAGCTGAACAGTAATCTTGGCAGGGACACTTGTGCATGTTGGAACTGATTTGTACTCAGGTGAGAACACCCAAATGTACTGTGAAGTAACTGCGCAGTGGAGTTTACTCAAGCTAGTCTCCTGTTTAATTGTGTAATGTGCACCTCTGCAGATGCAAGCCTGGACAGTCAACGTCCATACTGTAAAGTGAGTTGTTTGCAGATTACAGTTGAATCATGTCACAGCTTAACAGACAATTTAACATCACACCGAAGCGTAATCGTGTGCTGCCTTGCAGGAATATGTCCTGCATTTTGTGTGCCAACTTCCTTTCTCCAGCAAAGAATCATATGTGTAAAAGGCCATTTTCACAGATTGTTGTCCTTTTAGAATTTCCTTTGGTTTTTATGACAATTTCCAGTGATGTAATAAGTGGAGCAAAACGTCACAGACGGTCACGCTACAGAATGTTCACGTGACTCGACGTGTTAACCACTGCTGAGGTCGCGGTTGCGCCCTCCCTCCCTCGGTTTCGTGCAGCATAACGTGAACACAATGCACTGGCTACAAACAAAGCTACATTCTTACTGCGTGTTATGTCATAGGGGATGAACGGATGACAGGGCAGGATCAGCAAGGGAGGGATGAAGAGAGGGGAAGAGGAGGGATGTAGAAGGAGGGGGAGAGAGAGAGAGAGAGAGAGACAGAGAACACATAAAGAGACAGGGCGATCAGAAGGAGGGAGGGGTGAGAGAGGAGGGCGTAAAGGGGGTGGACATCGTGAGCCAGTGAGAGCAAAGTGAAATCTCCATTAGTTTGACAGCTGCCTGCATGGACACTTCTCTCCAACTGGCTTGCTACCTCATCGCATCTCTACGACTCTCTGTGTAAACCACTGGGTTGCGAGACTTCACATTCAGGTAGGACATTTAACGTGTCATGCTGAAGCAATGAAGCAATGAGCGTTTGTGCGTGAAAGTGTTTAGAAACCATAACTGTGCAGCAGTGACACATCTGATAGCCAGATAGTTTGATAGATCTTTTCCCTCTGACTATTAATCCAGCTCTTGTTGTTTTTTCGAGGTTAGGCTTACTTTTTAAAAATATAATTATGATCCAGCTGCTAGCCGATGTAAACAATGAACCTTCGTCATATTAGAAGTAAAAAGATGGTGGCGAAGATTAGATATTCAGCCCCATCCATATATTTTGTCTGTCGCGTTCTCTTCCAGGACATTGCGTCTTGTTGTGACTGTAGTGTGAGTGACACACTGTGTTGTGTTTGGGTGCCTTTGTTCGTTACGTCAGAATACAATAAGGATTATTATGACCCCAATGTAGTGTACACTTGACTTGACAAGAACAAAACCATCAGCCCCCAAACACCACACAGCCCACGGGGGGTGGGGGAAGGAGGACAAAGATGGGGAGGGATGCAGGGCAGCAAATGGCCTACATGGAGAAAGATTTTAGGGTTAAGGAGATATACTAGAGTGGTACGTCACTATCAGTCTGTATGTATGTGGTCGGTTGTTGGTCTTTTCCTCTTTAGGAACCAGCCAGCTGTCGTTCAGACAGTGCAAAATGCTGTGTGTCACACATAATTTCTTTCAGTATTCAGTGTTTTATATTACAGTCCTTGTGTGCATTATGTAATATGACTCCTAAGGTTAGGAGATGCCACACCGACAGCTGTAACCAACCTCCTGTAAAGACAAATGGGTAATGGAAGACAGAATATTTTACTGCTGTGAATATATTGATAGTCAAAGCAACACATCATGATATGAAGGCAATAACACAAACTGTATAGGCCATCAGTATTATACTGGACATGACTGCTGCTTCCAGTTAGAAACCCTTACGGCACCTTGTCCCTAAATATTTCATATTTGGAGACAAGGTGCCGTAAGGGTTCCAGGCTGGGCCGTGACAGGGCACATCACGCTGCACTCTGGCCTATACAGTGTGTCAGTGCTCCCCCATGTTACATAAGCATCCTCTTGCCGGCTTCAGGGTGAAATACGCACATTGCTGTGCCACTGCATCAGCATGAAACTGGACTAGAGTAGAGTGTCTGTGCAGGCTGAGGAATCCCAAAAATAACTCTGCTAATCCTCTAAAAACATCATCACCAGGGGCTTGACTGGCCCACTTGTAGCTTGGCGAAAAATTTGCTACAGCAGCTACACACTGGCTGACTGCCACGGTTTAAACAGGGCACACATCTATGGCCCTGCCCTTTCAATCAGTCACTTTCAGCAGTCTGTCTCATCACAACACTGGTGATGATAACCAAAAACCAATATTTACTGATGCAAACTGTGTGACCACAGAGAGCGAGAGGCTGTTGCATGAATTTATAAAGAAAGCTAGAATCACAATTAGTTCTACGTCAAGTTATTAAAGAAGTTCTGCTCACAGTTTATGTAGCCATTCAGGGAGATAAGCTGAACACGAGAAGAATCCAACTTTAATTCTAATGAGTAAAATTAAATATATATTTGATTTTTATCTTTTTAATAACTTTGAGGTGAAAGTAGATAAAGACAATCAGTCTAGCAGGTCTCTTTAATGACTGTTTTTATAGCCCGTTATCACAAATTACAAATTTGCCACGAGGTGCTTTACAGACAGTGCTTTACACTGCTATATGACACCCTCTGTCCTCTGATCCTTAGATAGAATAAGAACAGCTCTCCAAAAAACTATTTGTTGTCTGACTTTAACATTGCTTGAGCATTAGAACATCGCATAATCCTCAAAAACGTCAAGGTGCATATGAGCCAGCAAGCGTTACACTGATTAAAATAAAACAAAATTCAAGTCACTTGTTCACACTACTATTATTCAAAAATCTATCAAACATCTATCAAAAATCGTGTCCTGTTTTCATACTTGTAGGACATTTCATTAATATGTGCCTTCGGAACATTCCATCTCTAATGTTTGTACATGCGAAGGGATGCAGCATGTTGACCATACGTGACAGTCACATGCCAATGTAGCAGGTACTTGCAACAGTCCCAAAGACTTTGAAAACTTTGTCCTACATCTCAGTGTTTTTAAGAGATAATTTTTTTGAGGATTTAGAGGAGTGTAATATCACGTTAGTGAAGCTGAAGCACTAGTTTAACCAGTGAAAGTTTAAAAGCGAAGCAGGTAGGCTGTACACCCTTGGCTGTACAACAAGAATGTGTGCTTGTTTTATATAGTTTACTGTTGTCTTGGGGCGAGGGTGGAGATATGTGAAACAGGCCCAGTGATAGAACAGGTCTTAGGTTTGCATTTCTCAGGTTTAGCAGTGCTGAAGGACGACAACATGCAATGCTAAAGACAGAACAAATACACAGCAAATCCAGGGAGGACTACTTTCTCAGGTGTGTTTTGCTATTGCTTAAATTATAATTAAGTGCTTCATAACCTCGGACCGTACCTAGTTAGATATATTAAAAAAAAATGTGTGTAATTCACGTACTTTTAGCTGGGTTGTTTGAGGACTAGCACCATCATTATAAAAGGAGCCATGAAGCTATAACATGGTTTTTTGCTCTTTTATGAACTGTTTTGCGAAATAAACAATAGATTAAACAGTAATGCAAATAATTTAGTTGCAGCCCCCAAAGAAGTGGTTTTATAGATGATTCCTGTGCTGTACATCAGTGGGTATCCTTTATGGACAACATCATTTTGACTGTCACCTTTGTTTGATGTCAGTTAGATCGACCTGACACTTAAAATGCCCGTGGAGGATTGACTTTTATAATTCACGAATACCACCATTTCTGTGAATTTAATGCCACATGGTAACCCCTCTTCAGTCTGTCCAGCTAACGTGAGGCTGTAACCTGAGGTCAAGGTTTTTGTAAAACACTCTCTCTCTCTCCCACATGCAAATCAGCTTATGGAGAAAGCGAATGTTGGATAATGATGGAGGCTGTTAGATGTTAATCCCTCTCCTGCCTCCCAGGATGCAGCTGCCACTCACGATGCTGTGAATGTCCTTGTAAGGAAAATAACCTTCACAGCCGGACCATGTCATTTATAAAAAAAAAAATAAAATAAAATCATGTTTACATAGGTTCATACTACTTTACATACGCTTCCTCAGCACTTTAATGGTGTGCAGATCACATGCAAATCATAGGTCAGGGAGACTCTAAAGATCATGACATGACACATAGTCGTGTTTTAAATGCCACAGTGTTGCCTTGGAAGCCGATCTCCGCTGTCAGATCATTTCGGTCTGCTGCGAACACAAACACGCACACTCAGCCTCCCTCTTAGACAAACACCTCTGTGCCCACTGTCTGTCTGAATCTCATCTGTTCAGGTCACACCCATGTGACATGCACAGCAGAGGAACCTTCTCATGACAGATCCCAATTTAACTACATCCTAGTCAAGCTTGCACGGCTCAGAGTCCAGTGTTAGTGTGCCAGATTAAATAGCTCCACAAAAGACAGTGAGGAAAGTCAGCTGAATACTATCAACGATAACAAAAAACTAGATTTTAAGCAGCTCTCATGCGAGTGTAGTAAACTGCCAGCCACAGCGGTATGTGTCCTCACGACACTGAGAATGTCAGGATGTATCTCGTTATTGGTGAACTCTCGCTGGCCTCGCTGCTGAAGATTATGCATCAGCAAAATGGAAAGATGTTGCTGGTTTTATCGCTTACTCAAGCTTCAATATTTATTGCTATTTCAAGTTGTGTAAAACATTGACATGACATGTATATATACACAGACTTTACTCTTTCACTACATTCATTCATTTATTAGATAATGTATTTTGCTTTAATCGTATGATGTTCGTGGTACATAAGAGCATTACAGATGGCTCCTTATTGTTTAGCAGCTGCATACCACTAGGTGGCATTGAAGGCTAACATCAGGTGAAAGGCAGATATGTATTTATTCATTAATTCGACCTTTATTTAATCTCTGAATATAATGAGATGGAGGCCTCATTTGTAATATAGCTGAGACAACAAGAAACAATGGTGAAAAATCAGCTAATGTGCAATATGGTGAAATTGCCATATAGGTAAAAACTAAGGTTTTTCTCTATGCTGTTCCAGGTTGTAGGTGATTAAAACTGGATTTATTAAGATTGGTTAAAACACCCAGTACAGTAGTAGACTAAAGACTAAAAAGACACTTCAGAAGCGTTGTTAGTTTTACTAAATTAGAACAGTGAGGCCTTGTCAACATCATGTTTAAACATTATCAATATGGAGGTGATTGGAGACTTTTTAGTATTGGCCTCTGGTTAATTTGCACCTAGTGTTAAGTTTGACATTTGGGTATACAGTTGTATTAGGTGTTCCCACTAAGCTAAGACTCTATGAACTTTTTTTTGTACATCATTTTATCTCAGCTGCCAATTTCTGTGTACCTGACCCCACCATGCAGTCAATAAAAGCATAAGTCCC
>JAPQRN010000022.1:2423270-2451167 GCA_037367275.1 Coranthus polyacanthus
TGACATCTAATACAATTGTATACCCAAATGTCAAACTTAATACTATGTTTAATAACAATATTGATATTTTGTGTAAGTGTATTGACAATATATTGCGAGGTAATGCTATATATATTCCTGTGTCAACATTTTGTCCCATCCCTACTATTTATACAATGCAAATAAGGTGTAGTTATTAATATTTATGTCTTCTTTACTGACCAAGTCTAGATGTACAGAATACTGGTGAACTCTTTGTGCTTGTGTGTCTACCTCAGGGTGAAGTATTTGGCCTTGAGTCAGAGGAGGACCGAGGTGTGACCATCGCTGAAGACAGCAACGACATTTACATCCTCTCAGGTGAGCAGCATCTGGACCAGCTCAGCCCTCCCTCCTCGCTGCTCTGTGCGGAAGGCAACAGCAGCGGGCAAAGCTCCTGGCAAACAGAAAGCTTACCCGTGTCTCTGGCTGGCCACGAGTCTTGGGCGCAGGTCGGCGCGATGGACCCCGAAGACGTGAAGAGCCTGGACAGCAATGAGGGAGTAGCTCTGACTGAAGAGCGCAGCGAAAACAATTCCTCAAACTCGGACATTGTCCACGTCGAGCGTGAGGAGGCCGAGCTGCTTGAGGAAAGCGGTGAAGTCGGAGCGATAGAGGAAAGCATGATGAGTGTTTTAGGCACAGAGAGTGATCTAGCTGAGCTCAGGGAAGAATATAGGGACCAGACTCCGCCTGTTCCAGTGTCATCTGAGGCTGAATCCACAGCCCCGGCATCCCTCATTTCACTGGAGGAGCCGGTTGTAATAGAGACGCCTGCAAGCTTGTCAGCAGAGCCTTCCCTCATCTCCTTAGAACCAGAGCTGCCTCCCCCGGTCCCTGAAGCTGCTGCTCCCCCTCCCCTTGAGCCAGAACCTTCAGCACCTTTACCTGTTCCTGCAGTAGAACCAGAACCTGAGCCAGAACCAGCTGCTGCCCCAGTGCCTGTCAAGGTGGCACTCCCATCTCTAGCCGAGGTGGCACCCCCATCTCCAGCCAAGGAGGCCCTGGCTGCTAGTTCCGCAGCACCAGCGGAGCCTGAAGCCACCTCAGAACCAACTTCTGAACTACTGCTAGAGTCTGCCATAGTGCCTCCCGAGCCAGAGGAGCCTGAACCAGATACTGTGGCAGAACCCGAGGTACTGTTGGCTGAACCCCTGGTCCCAGAGGCTGTGGTGGCCCCTGTAGAGGCACCAGCTGAGGAGCCCCCAGTGGAGCCAGAGCCAGCATCAGAGCTCCCGGTGCTGCTTTACGGAGGCGCTGCGCTGGTGGCCCTCACTGCTGTAATGGCATACGGTGTCATTGCATACAGGAGGAAGTAAAATAAAGTATCTTTCTTAGGTAAGGGCCTTTTCAAGAGAATAAAAATCACAACCTTAATGTAGAAATAAATGTCTTAGTACACACATGGTGGAACTCTCCTTATAAATAGCGTTGGATTTAAGATATGAAGCTGCATTCTTTTTTTTCTTTTTTTTTTTTTTAACTTTGCTTAAAATTGAAGGTTTAAAATTTCTCACCAGCAATCCAAAATCCCGTTTCATTTACAACTTACTGCTGAGAGCCTGGCTGCTTCACTCCACCAATGATATAAAAGGCAAATGATACACTCCGCTCTGCTGTTCTTATTTTTGTTTTCATACTTTTGGGTTCATTCCGTAAGTGAGTGTCATTCTTTGAGTCCATCCCTTTATCTGTTTGAGCGGTAAGTGTGTGGATTTGTATCCCCTCTTGCCTGTTTAGCTTCACGTAGTTTGTCGCTTACTGTTGAGGTGCTTTTGTGCCCGTTTGAGCCAGTACACCTAAACAGAAAGTTCACGAACAGCACTTGCATAGCTGTCCACAATTACTGTAGCTCTGACTTAGGTCTTCTGGCCTTTTTAAGTTTTGTCTACCCGCATTTTCCTGTTGAGTAATTCTGATAAATCAAATGGTACGTGAAAATTAAATCAGTACCACTTAATTTTGGTTTTGACTGTGAAATGCTTTAAAATCTTAACAGGAAGTTACATTCTCTTTGTTCAACAAATACATTTGTTAGATTTTTGAAATTGCCGTTCCACATTCTCGTGTAGATGTCACTTCACTATATTTGCATTGCGTGGTAGTTAATCCAGAACGTCTGCCACTTCTTACATGACGTTTACCATGCCAAAGTGAGCAGTGTTACTTCAAAGAAATGAGCCGGAATGTGACTGCATCACATTTTCTAGTGAATTCAGTCTTCCCTTTAATGTTGATAGTGAAACTTAATGTCTCCCATTTTGCTCACCTCCTCAGGCAAAACTTGAAACTTAAAATGGGATTCTTTATTTTACCTACAGTTTATTTCCTGTTCTTACCTTTCTACTGCACCTGGCCTACATCCTGTTGTATCCATTCCCCCAATTCCACAATTCAAAAACCCTCCCTAGACAGAAGGTGTTAGGCCCCTGTGAGGCACGGGAGGCAAAGAATTGGCCCTGTGACAATCAAAGTAGCATCAACCTGTTTCTTACTGTCAAGGATTTTCTGCTGATGTAAATGTTGTACCGTAGACACACCCAGCCTTGTGTGCTACTATGCATTGACCTGTTTTATGCACGGGCACATCAAGGCAGCAGAATTTGCAGAGTCACTTGTGAGCCAATGCATGATGCGGGGTTACTGGAGTATTGTTATTGTGGAATTGACTCCACCACAATTACATTATATATAAAAATGTGATACCCTGGCTGTTTGAAAGTGTAAGTGACACTGAATTGCCCTCACTGCTGCTGCCTGACTACTTTTAGAATATTTTCTCCTTAAGCATCCGGGGACTTTTGTGTCATTTGTGTTGCTATGAAATGTATAACTGGCTGTTTTCCATGCAGGTGTGTGTGTGTGTGTGTGTGTGTGTCACAAATATGACTACCCATGAACTCAACCTTCTTTTGTTTGTCTGCTTTCAAATGGGGAACATTAAACTACAGAGCAGGATGGATGTCAAAAGGTCCCAACATGACACTTTGTACCTTAAGTTTCCTACATTACACTGTTTGAGATGAAAATAATTTAAAAAAATAAATAAAAATTGAGAATGTCTGTGCCGTGTTGAAATGCTTGGTCTGTACAGTTAATTTCAGAAGAATCATTCTGATGTGTGATCAACTCACTTAATGTGGAAGCAATATAAAACTCAATCTCACCTAAGTATTTCTTCAACGACCTTTATTCAAGTTGCACAGAGGCTGTGCATACAGAAAGAGAAGTGAATACTGTAACAAAAAAAAAACAATGTGTACATTCAACATAACAGCAAAGAAAGAAAATGTCAAGTGTCACAAACCCATCCTTTTATTTTTAGTGGTTTTTAAGTGTGACCGTAAACTCAAATAATTTACCTTCACTTTCACTGAAGGCGTTACTTCTGTAAACCAACATTACTACTTTCATCGTTCACTGGTCATAAACAGATGCATGTTTTGGTCTGAGGCTTCATTTGCCACGTAGTTTCAGTTTTTTCCCGTCATTCTGCTACTGACGAGTCACCTGGCACTTGCAGACATGATGTACTGCAGCGCCGTGTTGAACAGGCTTCTAAGCAGTCTCGGAGCCTGCTGACACACTCCCTTTACGAGGGTGAAAGTGAGGGCCACAATGACTCGCTCCTGGTGTAGGTGCTCCAGACCCACCCCCTGCATCAGCAAATTCTCCACCTCCTTCCTAAGGTGGTCTTTCCAGTGCTAGAGAGCAGACACAAAGGGGATAATCGGTACAGTGAATTCGTAAAGGCTTTCATCAAAACACCTTGATTAACTTGGTCAGGACTGGTAACCTTGTGCGTTTAATTATCACTTTAGTCTAAAATGTAATACATTTTCCTTTAATTCTTATTTTTGTCTGAACATAAATACACAAGAAAAACAATCCAAGTCACAGCAAAAAGCTTTACATCTTATTTTGCAGTGGTGGACCGCATTTGCTGCAGACTAATGCAAATGTGGACACTGATTTATTAAACTAATAATAAGGTCAAGTTATTCAGGAAATTTGCTTACTGCAAACAATTCAAATACTACATCAAAATTACTGACCTTAGCGTTGATAATGACAGCATAAGCCTGCATAATCACTTGAGAGCATTAATGTGTAGTTCCTCTGAGGACGGTAATGTATTTCTAGATTTTGTGTGACATACTGTATTTTACCGACTGGCCGCAAAATACATGGAAAATTTGGAAGCAGAGCCCAGCTGCAACAAAAAACATGAAATGCACCAATGCAACGTAGCAGCTTAGAGCAAACTTACTTCAGTGGTGGAGCGACACAGGTTTCTGCTCAGGTTCTGGGTGGCACGTGCCACAACATTGTGTTCAAGCTGAGCTGCTATTTCTCTCAGTTGTGCTGCAACCTGCTGAAAAGCCTCTGCCTCTGCGGGGTCCACTAAAACAAGATTGCCAAAAACATCACCAGCTTTAAGTCAACGGAATATTAAAAGTCTCTGGATTCAACAGAAGTGCCGGAAGAAAATAAGGTTCTCTGTAAATATATTCGGTGTATTCATATTTAGACTTTAATATCACACCTTTTACTGCAACACATAATTAACCGAGGCAGTAATTACTTCCTGGTTTCATTTTCAGTAACCATGTGGTTTGGTAAGTAGAACTTATCAGGTGTCAGTGTCCAGACTTTTGGACTGTAATAAAGCAGGGTTTCCCCATACATCAGTAGGCCTGTTTACTGTGACCCTATATAATGAATGTTATATTATGGCACATTCTCCACCATTATCGCAACATTTGACTGCTGGTGGGCCATCAAGGCTTATGAGGAAATAATGAACTTGACACTTGGACGTCGCATGTACAGAGACAGGATCAGTTCAATAGGATTGGTACCGTTAGCTTCGTGGTCTTACCGGGCCAATGCACGTCCGCTGAAGGCAGAATGTCCCCAATTGAAAGTGCGATGTTACTGGACAGGTGGCCATCGCTTTCGAGGTCCCCGTCACCATCCGTTTCCAGGCCTCCATCGTCTTGACTGTACACAGCCTTCGGTTCATTGCGGCTGATGTTCTCCACCAGGGACAGCAGTTCTTTGCCGTACTCTGAGTTCCCACAGTCCGCTTGAAGGAAAGTCAAAAGGACCAAGGCGTTTTGCCCTTTAGTCAAAGCCCAACGGTCCTCCATCGATGAACCCTCCCGGTTTGTAACCTAGCTAACCTAGACCACAAATAGGCAAAAAACGTCAAATATAAGAAGCCAAACTACTTAGATTAACGTTAGCTACATTTACGGAATTACACTTTATAACGTAAACAGGTAAGCTAGCAAGAAGCTAAACTTGGGGTTAATGCTAACCGAAGTTGTCAATTAGTTGGCTAGCTTAATTGACGTTATATAAAGCAGGAGCAACGCCAGGAGTGCCGACTGCTTAACCAGATCTAACCGTATTAGCGTCAAACAGTGGTTGCATTTACTTACTTTCAACTTTCAAGTCAGTTATGTTAGCTCCCAAGCCAGCCAAGCAGCTAGCTAACGTGTTGCTTCTTTAAAGGTGCGCCATCGGGCAGTGGGCACCGAAGAATCCCAAGTAAAGCTAGCAGAAAACAACACAGTTCGTGTAGTGGGTTTGTATCTGGAGGCGGAGCCATTAGAGCGTCATGATGCCCTGACGCAGGAAGCTGAAGTCTGGAAATTAATGTACAATGCCACTATAAATATAGCTAGTTGACGAAAGTGAAATTTACTTAGAAACAGGTGTAAGTGTGTGGCGTAACTGTGATTGTTGTACGGCTCCTCTAAGTGTGGCTGAACAAATGGATAAATTAATAGCCCATCGCTCTGAGAATTATATCACATGCTGGTTTCTTGTAAATAGGCGGAATTACTTGAAGGAAGGTTGAATACTCAACTTTTCTCAAGCTGGCCATACTCACCCGTGGTTATTTAATTAGCCATTGTTTTGCATGTCACTGCAGCTACAGATAAGGGAAAAAAAAAAAAAAAAAAAAAATCCACAGGAAAGTCCCCGCTGTGGTTTTGTCCAACAGCTTGAGACTGTGCTTTTTTTTTTCCATTGCACAATAAAACAGGGGGACGAGTTAAAGAACAAAACTTTAAAAAATAAAAAAATCCACTGAACACAATGATTAAAATGTTTATTTGCAGTTAAAAACAAGTCCTTGGCTGGTCAAGTACGTGTGTCTCTAGGAAGTTGCCAGCTGTTCAAATAATCACTTGAGAAAAACATTAGAATCACATACTGTCCGAGGCTCAAAACCATTGCTGTATAAGGACACTTGTTTTGTTGTTTTTGTGTATAGAGATGCTGCACTTTTACCATGACCTGGTTGCGGAAAGATAGGCATGCGGGCCCAACGTTGCCCCATCAGACTCCATAACCTGGGCAACCAAAGCTCATGGATCGTGCCACCTTCCTACCAACAAGCCTCCTACCCGATCTGGGTAGGGACTCCATCTTAGCAGTGGGTTTCAATCCAAGATCAGGGATTTGTTTGGGTGACAGAGCTGCCTGACGAGCCTCCTGAAGCTGTCTGTAGGGAAGGAAACGGACATGGAGTTTAACTCACATAAATGCGAACGTATCAATTAACTTAATAACAGAAAGTGAAAATTATAATGGAGTGACAAGTAGGTCATTTTCAATTAAATGTAAAAGTGCGCCACCTGTTGGTCATGTTTATGTAATTCAGTCTAAATTTTCAGTGCTTTAAAGTTTTTTTTCCATAAATACTCTCCATGTACAGGTAGGGAGGTGAAGGACAAACGAAAAAAAGGCCTAAAGATGGTAGGTTATTACACTCAATATTTAGTTGCAGATATATCACAATGAAGTTTAGTCAAACCCTAATCTTAAAAACATACATTTAACTTCCGATGCCTGAGAACAATAGTGTGGCTTCAAAACTAGGCTATGAGATGCAGCTTTAAATATTTGTCTTACTTTTCAAGCATGGCTGTCCTGAACTTCTCTACATTGAGAGCTTTGCGTAGCTGAGCAGCAAGCCTTCCACTGCTCTCTTCCCTTAAGACCGTGTGCTTGCAGAGCTTCCTGGAAGATGGCCGCTTTGTTGGGTCTGGAACCAGCAACGACTGACACAGAGTATAAAAGTGTAAAAAATGTATTCAACATATAATTCATGGCAGCTTCAAAACTGAAGTACCTGAAGTAAACCCCTGAACGCCAACGAAAGCTCCTGCGGCAGTTGGGGAAGCTGCCCCTTTCGAAGGCTGTGCCACCCTTCTCCGTTTTGAGGAAGCGGACTGGCCCCGGCGGCCAGCAGCACTGTCAGGCCCAGAGCAAAGATGTCAGCCTTGGGGAGGTGCCTGTAATCCTGGGGAGATAAGAGCAGATGCAAATACATACAGAGGTTGCATATATGATATTAGAGGAGACCGACTTTTTGCTCATGCTAAAAGGCAGCGCAGGCAGAATTTTACCTCATGCAGAACCTCACTGGCCAGAAAGCGGCTGTCTCCTTCCTCAACTTGAGGAGTGTTAGTTAATGTCACGTGGCCCAGATCCCCTAGAGAAAGTAAGAATCAGAACAGACATCAGAAATTATCCAGAAAGGTTGCAATTTATTTCATCTGAAATAACATACCAATTTTGTAAATGACTCCTGCTGAAGTATGTGCTTCATCTTCTTCATCGCTCTCCCCTTCACCCGCTCCACTTTTGCTTGGACGCTGGCATATAAATATATTGCCTGCGAGCAGTTGAAGCAAATTGTCAAAGCCGAGGAGTTTAACGTTTCGAACTGAGGTCTGCTCAATGAGACATACTTGGTTTGATGTCCAGGTGTACGAGGCCCGAGCTGTGGATGTATTTTAGACCCATGGACACTTGCAAGAGCAAGTCTTTCAATTCAGCCTCTGAAAACAGCTCACCCTGCACCTCTTTCTTCACAATGGCATCATTCAGGCTTCCACCTGGCTCGGACAAAACAGGCTGACGGCGTCAAAACCACATAGTTCAAAATCAAGAAGATATTCTACTGGCGTTAGGGATGCACCGATTGTGAAAGTCTGGACTGATACCCTTGTTTCTAATAACCGATAGGATAGGATTTGGCTGAGAGCTGATCGAATTTTCTGCCAGGGAAACAAAGAAATCTTTATTATGAAAAGTAACTCAACAGTCTTAACGGCCTTCACGACATTGCCTTTGAATGATCACAAATCCAGTCATACAAATTCATTAAACATTTGACATAACAGACAGACATCGATCACTGCCATCGTTGAAATGTCCTCTTATTTGGCGATTGCTGTCAACAAGGCCGATATTGGCCGCTGCCGATGTTTAGACGATATATTGGTGCATCCCTAATTGCAATCCATTTCAAATCCTCTTCACCGTGCTTCTGATACTACTCCTTACCATCGCAGTATTCATTCTGAATAATCATGTGATCATCCTCTGCCCATGCTGAATAATAGCGAACAACATGTGGATGGTGTCCAAGAACAGCATGCGCGTACACTTCCTTCAGGGCCAGCTGCCTGAAAGGACATTAAGTATTTTGTTACTAATGATTCAGATTAATTCAAAGAGTGGACTGTAAGCTGACATGTATGACTTGACAGATCGCCGTGCTGCTGACTCACTCATTGGCAGAGCCTGCAAGGGGTCGGTGAGAGCGTTTTATGGCATACAAGCAACCGTCCAGCCTCTTCACACACTTATAAACTGCCCCAAACTCGCCCACGCCAATGCACTCCAGCTCCAGGAACTCACTCTCGTACCGTGACAGCATGAAGGCTTCGACAGCTCGTCTCTGCCAGATAAACAGACGGAGAGCCCTGTGTTTAAACAAGAGTGTCTCTAAAGATGGAACAAACGTCAGAGCGCTCAGTCTCGAGCTTGATTACAGCCAAGAAGAGAACCGGGTCTTTTTTTTTTTTCTTAGATGTGACACCAAATATGGTACTTCTTCCACAAGAAAAGTGCTTTTTTTTTTTTTCCTCCATCGGAGATTCCTTAGAGAAATTCCGGAAGTAGGACTGGCAGCGTATCATTTTGGACAAAACAAAAGCGGAGTAGGCAGTCGAAGATGACAAAGCCTGATGATGAAATCATATCAAAAGCATCTGAGTGGGAGGGTTATTCACCAACATGCGCTGATAAAAATAGTTGTACCTTTGGTGGGAGAAATGCTTCATCATCCTCCTCAGATGACGTCAGACTGTGTTTGATTCTGAAAGATAAATTAAAAAAAAAAAAAAAAATTAAAAAAATAGAACTTTATACATTTTCAAAAGAACAACATTAGAGATCAAAAAGTCATGCTTTTATGTATGGGCACTAAAAATCAGAAATTTTTCCCAACAAATATTTCAGAATCCAACCACATGTCATGAATCAAATTTCAGCCTCTGCAGTGCGTGGGGAACTCAAATATATGCCGTTGAAAAATAGCCAGTACTGTATTACGATACATGATGTAATAATTGGATTCAATAACCTGTAATATAAGATAGTCTCAACATCTATGGATAGTTTGTTTACACACAAAAAATTCCACCTGTATTAAAAAAAAAAAAAATGTATTGCCTATAGGCTGTATTGCATCAGTGGGGTTCAATTTCTACAATACCGGACAAATCATTAGGTACCTGCGCCCATAATCATCATCATCATCACTCCTGCAACTGTTCTTCCACTGCTGTTCGCTGGTCCGACGAACTGTGTCAGGGGTAAAAGGATTCACGTTGACAAATGGAGCCTGGATGAGGCTTGCAGGTGCAGAGCCAAAACGGAGGTTCCTCTGAGGGCAACTTATCTTAGTACTGGAGCAAGGCTGGGACGCCTTTGACAGCAGACTCTACAAGGAGGGGGGAAAAAAAAGAAAAAGAGTACAATTCACTTTGAAAAACAACCCAAGGGCACACAAAAGGACAAGGGGTCTGACCCTATTCCCCACCTTGGGTGTGCTCGGAGAGTGACACAACCTCAGTTTCTTCCAGGAAGCGTAAGGTATAGGGCTGGTGCACTGCATAGGGGAGGACAGGGTATCGCTTCTGCTTCGGTGATGCTTCGCCCGGGGTGTCCCACAAACAGGGCTGTGACTCGGGATCCTGAAGGAGCACTCATCTGAACTGTTGTCACTGCTGCTCCCTTCCTCTTCAGCGCTAGAGAAGTCCAGCTTCCGGCTGATCACTTCAAACATCGCCATGCTTTGGGACTGAACGTAAAGGGTTTCTTTTAGATTCAGTTTATGTCGCTCATTTCAGTGGCTTATTTACAGAACCCGTTTTACAAAACAAAAACCAAACTACTTAAACAGCTTGACTGAAACAGCATATTATTTTCTTGATAATAGTATTATATAATTACAGACTATAAAACTAAATTATTAGGTATTGCTTTATTAGATTATGAGGATCCAGGAAATGAGAGACCTTGTTGTTGGGCCCAGCTTCCAACAATTTTCTACACCAGAGGCTCCCTAAAATGTCACTACTGAGGCTACCACAATATGAGTCCTGCAATTTTACTTTGCTTTACAGTTTCATCTTTTAGGACAAGATAAATGAAAATGTGCGCTGGTGTCACGTTCTACTTCAGACATATCAGAAGATTCATCAGATGCTCCACATACACGTGAATGTAAACATTAGTGTACATTTAAACTTGGTAGTATAGTATTGTATGTTTAATGTGTATACTCACGAACACGACTCCTTCCACAACACCACTACCACTACCACGCTTTAATTTTGGCGCCACATATGTAAATTACTTCCTGTTTAGATTAAGTACGCTGCCGACTTCTCGCTTTCTGATTGGCTGAATCGTAAACGCACACCTGACTTTAAAGTGACTGTTAATTGCACGAGTAACTTTATATAGCTTTTCCATCGACAGTATGATGTTGTAGATAAAATGTATTTACTATGGGATTACCAGCACAAAACTACAATGTCAGAATCAAACAAAATAACATATCAAGAAAAACTGAATTACTCAGGAATTGACAGCAAGTACAGGAATTAGATTCGTTAGTACAATTGGTATTTGTTTCAGAAATGTGGATTTATTAATGTCAAATTTAGGTAAAATAAGAATCAAATTCATTTTAAAAATTAGAGTTGAAATTCTGGTCGCATTTAGGATGAAGCCATGAAATTAAATTACTCTACAGAATTCTTTTGTATGTGGGCAAAACAAAAATAAATAAAATAAATGCATTCATTAAAAAAAAAAAAAAGTGCAATTTACATCATTCTTATACCATTTTTACCATGTTGGTGGGAAAAAGTAAATAGCCCTGAACAAAAATTAGGTCACCGTATGAAATAGTAATGTAGACACGTGGGCGGAAGTCCGCGACGTCATCAAAACAGTGAGGCAGGAGGAGGAAAAGCAGCCCCGTCCGTGGATGTGACACGCTTACAAATAGATAGAAAACAACCCAGCGAGCAGCAGGAAACCATGATCTGGCCGCACAAGCGTGTTTAGCGCGCTCGACATCGGATTGTGTGTTGTTTTTCTCCCTTCCCGAGTCCACAGACGCAGCAGTAGCAGCAGCAGCAGCAGCAGTACCATGGTGGAGCAGTCGGATCGAGCCCCGCTGCTGGACTGGGAGGAGATCCCACCTCCCGATCCGAACCAAGCGGCTCCACCACCACAACCGCCTCTTCCTCCGCCGCGGGAGGAGACCGCACCGGCGGCGAAAAGTTCGCAGCCGCCGGAGCGTCCACCTGCCAGCACTGCGGCTGGCGTTGGGTGGAGCAGCACCCGCGGCGCCGACGCCACCACCACCACCACCATCACCTGCAGCCCGACTAATAACAAGGGTGTAACAGCTGTTGTTGCCAGCGGGGACGGAAGCCCGAGCCGTCCGAGAACCACTGAGCACTCCGGGCACAGGCGGGATCACCCGGAGACTGTCGGTACAGACCGTAATGTTCCCTTCCCCGTCCTCTCCGTGAGAGATCAATGGGAGGAAAAAGATCAAATCGTGGCTGTATTCGTGGTCACCTTTGATACAAGATCAGGTAAGCAGGGAGACTGTCCCAAGGGCTTCTGATCATATATATTTAAAACTGCGGACTAAGTTTGTAATCAAATGTGGTATCTCCGTGTAATGTCATTCTTATCTGTCAAACCTGCAGTAGTGCATGCATACTAAGTGAGGGCTGGGCTGGGGCTGGAGATCTGCTGCTGTAAACCCGGTTAAGGAGTTGTTAAACATTTTAAATGTTATGATTACCGGTGGGAATCTGACTCTGAACTATCACGAGATGTTTCCCACGTTAACAATACAGCCATTCTTCCATACTTTCTACATCGCTGGACAATCGTCTGTGATGTATCATGATTTCTGTGTAGCCACACGTAGAAGGGAAAACAACAGAGATAGACCTTTTTAATCTGCACCAACAGGATGTTTTACAAACCAGTCAGTATCACCAGACCTTGGCTTTCACGGCTAATGTTAGGTTTCTCAACCAGACTAAGTGACTTTGAGGGGACTAAGTGTTACAAAATAATAAAAAAAAAGCCACTAAAGTCACCTTCTTTGCAGTTAGTTTGATTCTTAGTTTCAGATGTATTGAATAATTACATTGACTTTGCCGTTCAGTGATCCAGATTTATTTATTTAGGCGTTCGCTACTTTGAATTAGACGTTCAGTTCAGCTATCCAGTTTCTAATAAAATCAAGGACTTATTCCCAAAAGGGTCACATTTTGTTTTCAGGGGTGATGTCGGCCGATTCATTGACTATTGGCTTTTTCCTGCTCCAAACCATTGTTGTTATATCAATTTAAAAAAAAAAAATATCCACTATCGTCTGCGTCTGGAAAAAAAATGACCAGGAAAAAAAAAAAAAGCAGAACTTGTGTATTTATTCATTGCACTGTGGTGGTGTCAGTTTTCAATTTGACAACCAAGATGAACAGATGT
Source organism: Coranthus polyacanthus (assembly GCA_037367275.1). Lineage (NCBI taxonomy): Eukaryota > Metazoa > Chordata > Actinopteri > Kurtiformes > Apogonidae > Coranthus > Coranthus polyacanthus. The sequence continues at coordinate 2,436,189 of JAPQRN010000022.1, forward strand.
AGGCGCACAGTGCCTCTTTAACACACACACACAGATTTTGAGAAAAATACTGATATTAGACTCCTATCGATAACGTGTCAAAAGAGAAATGAATGAATCTAAATTTGAATTGACCATTCCGCCTGGTCCCGCTCTCCAGTTTTGTTTTGTTTTTTTTCAAGCTATCAGTTGTCAACATGCTGTGAAGTTGAAGCCCAAAGTGCTGCGAACACATCAGATATGTAACTAATATATGTTCACAACACAACAGGAAGAACACGCCGCTTTAAATACGCAGCAGTGTCAGATGGTTACAGTAGCTGAGTCAGTGCTTTCTCTGTCCTTCACCTCTTGCTACAACAAGACTAAATATGCAGAATTAGGGGAAGTGGTCGGGATGAAAGCAGTGACTAAAGACATGACCGCGTGGGAAGTTACTACTCTTTTTTTTGTGTGTACACGTGTGACTTGCAGGGAACATGGTAGAGTGGTGTTTGCCTCACGACGTCAACCTAGACGGAGTTGAATTCAAGTCTATGGCCAGCGGCTCCCACCGGATCACCAGTGACTTCATGTACGTACTCTTGTGTTCACTCACTCACAAACGGTCAGGAGACAAAACGGGAAATCCAGTCATTAGAGGTGGCACGTAGGGCTGGGCAGTAGCACCAAAAATGTTGTCATGATGAGAATTTTCACGTCGTGTTGATAATCATCACGATCAGTGTCGAACAATCATTTCTTTTCGCGTTTTAAGGTACGGATTTTTGACAGTCATTTGTGATCTTAAACTGCTCGTAAAAAAAGGATGTAACAAGATGAAAAGATGTAAAAGACTGAAAACAGAAATGATGTAAAAGATGCAACAAGACAATGATGTAAAAGATGCAATAAGATTAAAATGACATGAGAAAACGTAAAAAAAAAAAGAAGAAGCAACAAGACGAGAACAACGTAAAGAAGCAACGAGATGTGAAATGGCGTAAATGTCGTGACGAGACCAAAGCAGTGTAAAAAAAAATGCTTATTTGTGGCTTTAAATTATTCTTCATGGTCAGGACGTAACAAACACCAAACAGCAGAACATTTCAGGAATCTAGAGGTAGAACGTTCAACACAATCATAACGATCAAATATTTGTTCAACATCGTTATATGTAAAATGAAGTAAAAGAGCAGAATGTTTTGTTTTTATGTAAGAATGTAAACAAAACAATACAAAATTCTATTGCACTAGTCGTAGTCGCTGGTCTCCAGACGATCACGATTTAATATAAAACTTGTTGCTTCACTGCCCAGGCCTAGGCGTCCGGACGTGTTGGAAATCACTTCTGGTTTTGCTTTGCCTTCGTGCAGATATTTCCGTAAAGGCTGTTACTTCGGGCTGGCCTGTTTCGCTAACATGCCTGTGGAGAGCGAGCTGGAGAGAGGAGCGAGGATGAAGTCTGTGGGAATCCTGTCCCCCTCCTACACTCTGCTTTACCGATACATGCACTTCCTGGAAAACCAAGTCAGGTAATAAGGCACGCTGCGTGTTTGAGTCCCGTCCTCCACCTCCGTGTTCTGTTTACCATATTTACTTCTCACCCAAACCGAGAGCGTTCACAGATTTCTTTTTGTGCGTCTCCTGTTGTCCTCGCTTCTTTGTTTAAAATGTTCTCATCTATTAAACATGAACCCAGAGTCCCAGTAACAGCTATCGTCACAAGAGCCCATTTACATGCGTTTTTTTTTGTATGAAGCGAAGGAAAAGAAAACCTTGACAGCCTCTTCACCGATTCTCCTCTTCTGCTTGGGCTGTCTCGCCGAAGCTCATCTCCTCGCTGACTATGTATTAAATGTGTGACACGCGCATCTGCTGTTTCGGTTACACACAGACAGGGTTTCGGCATATAAACGCGGAGATCTGAATCGGTCTGAATGGAGCGTGATAATCAAGGCTGCAGTTTTTGTGTGGTTACTGTGGCTTTACAGGCTCTCTGTGGGCAGAAAGCAGATACCTGAAATTGCATGAGAAGTATTTGAAATAGAACCGCAACAGCGATTCTCACATCTGCAATGAATTTTAACACCTCCCCATAAAGTTTCACAGAAATTCAAATAGCCCTTCTTGAGAAAACGCACAGTCACGACGTGGGGTTTTTTTTTTTTTTTTTTCAGCTTCTGAAGCTACATTTAGCGACATGTGCAGCAGTCATCTTTTTATGCGGGACCAAATAACTTCTAGATGTGATAAAATGACATTAATACTACGCTGATTTTCAATTTGGTTGCAAGAAAGTGAAAACGAGTGGAGATAAGCATTTTTGAAAATGACAGATTTTTCATACGGGTGACAAATTCTTGATGCTTCTTAATTTGATTTCGGGGACAGCTGCTTACACGAATACATGCTGCAAATTACCCTTAGGGTTTTTCTTGGATGTTCAGAACACATTTCAACCCAATCCAGTGGAAAAAATAAGGAACTGGTGATGTTTGAATACACGTGAATACTAACGGTGAAATTTAGCTTAGATGGACAAACTTCAACAATTCATAACTAAAGACGGATTTGGAGTGGAGCTTTAGGATGTTTTGCAAGGCTTAAGCTTAATAGAAGTTTTCACATGAAGTATCTCAAGAAAATCAATGAATGACCTCCTTTGCTCCATTTTCTTTTCCTATTTTGCAAATGAAAGCTTTTGTCACTGTTTGCTGCTTTAGTTGAACCCCTGATTGTAAGCGGGACATTGAAGCATGAGTTTAAAGCAGAAATGTGGTATTTGTGTTATTATAGCAGCCTCAAATGATCAAGGAAGTGTCACTGAACAAGCAAAGGCTACCGTCATGCAGTTTGAGTGGCCTAATTAGTGACGACTGAATGCTGAAATTGTCTATACCCGATTCCCCGTACACTGTATACGAAGTAGGGAATAAGGACGTATTTTGCATAATTCTAGTAAAAAGATTCGGATGACTCTTCTCGTTCTTCTCCTGCCGTTGCCCCACAGACACCAGTTGCAGTGTCCAGGCCAGTACTCTCCACTAGAGGCCTTCTACGAGGATAAGAAGGCGGTCCTTCCTCCCGCAGGAAACGGCCTGGTCACCGCTTGCCCGACCTGGAGCGTTACCAACATCAATCGCTGCATGCATCCAGAAATGAAGGTCCGAAAGCAGCAAAAACCGAATGTGTATACTGGCAATGACAATGGGTATGTGAGGACAATGCATGCCAGGAAACGCCCATTCATCACGATTTGCTTCCTTGTAGATCACGCACCCAGCTGGCTGCATGTCCCAGTTCATCCAGTTTTTCGGGGAGCACATAATGGTGCTGTGGAAGTTTGCTCTTCTGAGGAAACGTCTCCTCCTCTTCTCCCCTCCACCTGTAGGCGTCGTCTGCTACAGAGGTGAGGGGCAATCGACAAAACATGCTCATAACACACTCACCTCATGCGTGGTGTCCTGTTTTTTTTTTTGTTCTGTTTTGTTCCCCACATAAACAGGTCTGGACCTAATAAAAGCTCTCATCCTGTAAGTGTTGTCTTTTATCCCTGTCCATGGGCATCTTTTCTTCAATACGCTCTCGTTCTCCCTCAGTGTACTGCCTCTGCTGCCTGGCCAATGTCTCCTTACCTGGAATCGGCGTCTCTGTTCCTGAATTACGGCCTTTCTTCTACATCAACATAGCTGACATCACCGCCCTGGAAACAGAGCTGTCCTACGTGGCCTGTGAGTGTGAAGCTGTACTTCTTTCTCATGGTTTAAAACAACAACAACTTGTAACCTAAGGAAACGGATTTCTCATGTACTTCTTTGCTTTGCTTCGTAAGGCACCACAGAAAAGATTTTTGAGGAAAAAAAGGAGCTGTATGACGTCTACATTGATAACCAGAACGTGAAAACGCACAGAAGCCACTTGCAGCCGCTGCTTCGGGTGAACGCAGCAGATAAGGAAAAGTACAGGAAACTGACTGAACAGAGGTATCATTTTATAATTTCATATAATAAAATATCATAATGTTTGTTGTAAAAAAAAAAAAACGCATACCTTATTGTCCAAGCTGTTTCGTAACATGCACTTTATTACTGTAGTTTTCATATTTATTGAAAATAATCATTTGTTATATCTTGCATAGAAAAATAATATAACTATGTACAGCAATATGCTTAATGAGCAGTGGTGGGAGAGGTATTCAGATCCTTTACTGAAGTAAAAGTACTAATACCAGACTGTAAAAATACTCCACTACAAGTAAAAGGTCTGCATTCAAAACCTTACAGGAGTAAGTCAGCGTTTTATGTGATGTTTTTGGATTCATTTTCCCGTCATCGCTGTCCTGTGAGAACCACGTATCTCTAAAAAAGTCCACCTTTCATGAGCTTGGAAAAACAGGCCTGTTTTGAGCCTGTGACAATGAATTTTCCTGTGAATCCATGAGGGTTTTTACGGAGTTTATTTAGCTTAAGTAGGAGGAGAATATTCAACCCCATTCTACGGTTTCAGTTCACAAATAATTGAAATCAACACGGTTTTCACAGGACGTGGGGGGACCAAATTGTAATCTGAAAACTCACCAAAGCTGCCAGACAAATGTAGTGGAGTAAAAAAAGTACAGCATTTGCTTCTGAGATGTAGTGGAGTGGAAGTATAAAGCTGCAGAAAATGGAGATAATCAAATACCTCAAATTTGTGTGGCTTTATTTTTCTAGGCAAATGCTGATGTACTCACAGGAGGTAGACGGAGACTGCACATCAAATGAAGAGGATCTTTTCATTCTGTGAGTCCTCAACAGGTGTTTTCATAGGCAGTAACGTACATCAGTCATCCTCAAACAAAGCAGTACGTTTTAACAAGCGCAACGTCATCTTCACACTGCACACTGACTACACACTGGCGCATCTGTCTTTAACCAGGTTCTTCATGGAGCTGAATAACCGCATCTTCCAGACCCTGTCTGAGGTTGCAGGCAGCGCTGATCCCACCCTCACCGCTGAGCACGTGAGGGCCATGGGGCTGGATCCCCAGGGTGACCGCTCCTTCCTGGTCGACCTCCTGGAGGTGTACGGTATTGACGTCACGCTGGTCATAGACAACCTCTGCTGCCCCTGAGCCCCTACCTTCTCCTCCACCTCCTTTTTTTGTTTTTACCCTCCCCGCCCCCTCCCCACCTCCAGCTGAGGAACTTTGGGATACCACTGGATATTTGTGCCTTCCAGGCCCACACACGAAGACACTGAAGACACTGCCTTCACCCCGGGACTTCATCTATTGCCTGCTGTCCCATCATGGGTGTCTTATTCCCCTCTGTATGTGTTTCATCAGACCTGTGGAGACTGTTTCCAGCCAGCGCGGGCGATAAGGACATTAAACGCCGCACACCGGTGGCTGATAAACGCCTGCCCAGCAGACGGTGTTGCTCGGGAGCTGCGTTCGTCTTATAGCCTTCACATCTTAAGTCACTCAGTACTGTTTTTGTCAGAAATCCTTTTGCTTGTGTGTGTGTGTGTTTGCGGTCAAGCACTGGATGAAGATATAGAGGTCTTTATCAGGTCTGGTTCTCACAAAAAAGGACAAGTGGTCTTTTTCCACTTCACTTGTCCCAATAATAAAGTCAGAGACACTGTCACAGTTCAGGAAGAATGTTATCTGGGAAGGTTTATCGGTGGACTCTTGTACGGAGACTTACAGCCTTCATAACGTGCAAAAATTGGACTGATTTGAAACATCTTGCTGTAATACCATTCTTAGATATTCTTCATGTTCTCATAAAGCTACATCTGCAATTAGTAAAAATAAATGCTTCTTGACACACACTATTTGCCTTTTAAAAAGGAAGCAATAGGAGTTTGTGCGTCAATTGAAACAATCAGCCTTTCTTTCTATGTATATGTATATTTGAGCTCACTGTCATCTGCTTTTTTAATGTTTTTACTATTTGCGTCACAAAATGAAAGCGAGAGACGAGGTAAACGAAAAAAGCGATATTGAATGAATGTGATATCCTCTTTTTTTTTTATAACGGGGATGGCTGATTACTATGAAACTGAAGGGAAAAACTGTAATATTCACCTTAATGCACCTTCGACACGAGTTAGTGTTGTCTGTTAATTAAACTGTAACTTAACTGTGGTCACAGTCACAGTGTAAAAGGCGAGTGCGTTCTACATATGTTTAATTTATCATGATCAGTGGATGAAGGGTCTTTAATTGTTAGTGAATGTGATGCTATAATATTAACTTGCCAACACTGGACTGTTTCCTGATGCACACACTGATCATGCTTAACGTTCTGTCTTCTGTTTATGTTTCTTGACTGACATAAAGTCTGAGCCAGCAAGTGGTTTTACAGCGGAGGGGCTAAAGTGTGGGCGTTATGATGCTGTAGACAGGTTTGTTTGTTTTTTAGTGATTTTTGTTGGGCTTTTTTTTTACTCAAACAAGAGCCTAGTTCATCTGCACATATACATCGTGTGCAATCCTGTTGAATGAAGAGTCCTCGATGGAGCCCTTTGTAGTTTACTTGTTGATCAGCTTCAAAGAGATCCTCTCCGCTTGTGTCTCTCTGTGACAAAGATCTCTTTGTGTGCGTTCGGTGATGTGCTGATGTCACGGCGACAGCTGAGCAGAAGCTTTAACTCCTCCTCTATTGGCAAATCCACAGAGAGGCCCCGTCTGCGTCGGCCGAGGGGTTTCTCTTCTCAGCCTTTTCACCGCATTTCCATTCAGTGGATCCAGCTCGAGAGATGGGCCAACTGTGTCTTTTGAATTCTCCCGGCCGACAGTTTTATTTAATGCTAATCAGGCTGGTACATTTTTCCATGTTGGAAACACCTGAGGCTGACGTTTTTCCTCGTATAAAATGGGATTAGTGGTTTCTGACCTTCTTGTGACTCCTGGTGAAAGCCTGAAGCTAACATGTTAATTTAATTCAGTGCCAGATACTGAGTCAACATATTTTTTTTTTTCAGAACTTGTCTGTCGGGGGTTGAGTACCCAGGTTGAACTCCTGATTTAGAGAGATGTTTGTAGTATACTTGGACTCCCTAAGGTGTTTTTCCGGGTTGGTTATAAATAAAGTGTATTGAGTATTGTATTCGAAAGAAAAGGTCGTTAAAAGCTTTGTTGTTTAAATGGGGCCTTAAGGAAACTTTCTCAAACTCACTACAGCAAAGTGACCTACTCCTAACTGTATGTATGTCAGCTGTATTTGCTGAAAGATTAATTACATAGTCCTTAGCATTTCTCAATGACCTTACAGGAAAAACTGTAGATTCTGACTGGTCCGTTTACTCGTCGGCAGATTATGTTCTCCCGTCTCTGTCAGTGTTTGCTTTACATGTTTAAGTACAAAGTTTAAAAAAAAAAAAAAAAAAAAAAAAGGGAATGTACATAACACATCACTGTACAAAATGCCTTCTTTGTGGAGTCCTTCACAGATGTGTACCAGCATTAGCTCGAGAAAATAGCGCGTACAGTACGTCACTCCAATGAATGTCAAAGAAAGCAAAAGTATTGCACACAATGCAGCGACACATTCAAGTACAGTGATGTAACCGTTTCTGCTTGATTCTAATGTAAATCAAGAGTATTCACAGATAAAACCAAGACGTCTTCACCTTTACTAATGTGAAACACTGTAAGAGCTGTCTGTAATGTACACGACTTCAATAGCATGAGCAAATGTTAATTCCACTGTACTGCCATTGTGAAATAATAAAACACTGACGCTGTCAAAGTGTTATCTAATCATTTCCTGCTTCAACTTCCCTTTATAATCATTTAACATAGTCCGTCCTCTACCTTTACACTCATGACTCTACTTAATAATGCGGACGAATCACGAGCAGCACAAGAAGTATTCATGTCCTTTACTGAAGGATCAACACTAAAGTGAAAGTCCTGGATTTAATGTCGTACTTAGGTAAAAATCCAGAAGTATCTTCAGAACATGCAAGTAGTAGCAAGTACTCAATGTAGGAAAATGTCTCCAGTTAGTTATAGATCGTTACTTGTTTGTTTTTTTATTTAACATTATGCTTAAATATATATTTAGCATTTAACTGCTCAGAAAAAAAACATTTAGTCTATAGCTACCTTTCCTGAACTTAGAGGTTTTTTTTTTTATCTGGTCCCTAAATAGCATGGTAAAATGCAGAAAGAAAAAAAAAAAAAAAACACTACGACATTTGAATTGATTTTCCTGATTCCAGTGGTGGAATGTAACTCAGTGTATTTACTCCAGCACTGTACAAATTTGACATACTGGAGGCGTCACAGCAATGCGTGACATTTTGTACATGATTTGTATTTTGGGTCTTGAGCTGCGACGGTTTGGGAACCCCTGCACTACAGACATGCACCATCTTTAAGGTTTAAAATGAAAATAAGTTGCGTCTTGTAGGAATTACTAACACTAAGTAGGTGAGTAAAACTGTCAGGTGCAGTTTCTTCCGTATGCTGACTCACAAGCCATCCTAGTAGCTACTGAAACGGTACTACACAACAACCTCTCCGATATAAGAACACTTAACCTTGAATTGGACATACATTATTTTTATTGACCAAGTTTAAATGTGGCGGCAACAGTAAACCTTCAGTAAACATTAAGTCCATTTAAAAGACAACCTGGACGTGTTATTGGCTTATAAAAACAAAGCCTTGGTCCTTTAATATACTATGGCATGTAATACAATTCTGTAAGAAATGACTCCAACTGAATATTTTACATTTATATATATGTAGTAAAACTGCTTTTCAAACCTTGATCATGACCACTACATTCGTGATTTTTTAAACACAACTGGTGAAGCTATAAATCTGTTTTTCGGAGACTTGAGAGTTTTGTGGAATCAGGTCCTTTGTTTAAAAAAAAAAAAAAACTGTTTCTGTCGTGCTGTTCTGTGTCTCTTTCTTGCATTCTCTTCCCATCACTGCATCTGCGAGAGGAGCTGATCTCTGCGCTCTGCACTGATGAAAAAGTGTAGTTTCCTTGGCAACAGCCTTACTTCTACTGGCATGGCTTCATACTCCTCATTGTCGATGTTGTAGAAGCCACCGGCACCCTGCAGGGTCGGCACAGAGTAAGTAAAATGTCAAGAGAAAACCAAAAACCCCCCCCAAAAAAACAGTACTCCAGAAAGTAGACTAAATAAATTTGCTTTACTGCAGCTAAATGAATCACTTCTGACCTCTGGCAGCTGCAGTCTGCAAGCGCTGGCTTCCAGGTTGGTAGAGTTTTTAGTAAATGCAGTCGGATCGTCTTCTTTTTTTTTTCTACGACGAAAAACATTTACATTCGGTTATTTAAAGTAGTGTTAAAACGAATGACCTTTTAATGTGTACTACTTCAATATTTGGTTCGCAGCAGATCACAGATAAAAAAAAAAAAAAACTGCAACCACTGACCCGACAGTGATGAACTCGCCCACAGAGAAGTCGTCCGGCTCCGCACAGATCATCAAGGAGTCATTTATGCGCTGCGGGTTCAAATGAGAAAACAGAGCAGATAAGGTTACGTTTATTAAGATCGGTTCAATACTCGATGCTTTATTTGAACTGTTAAAAGTTTTTAGAGGTAGACTGACCCTCTCCACAGGGTTTTTGTTGTGTGTTTGAATAAACAGCTCAAATGTAGACAGCGTCTGCTCTTCCCACTTCTCTGGCTCTTCGATTTTTGGAGGCTCTGAGAGCAAACACACAAAACCCAAAAATAATGTAAAACTTACTACATGTAACCCTTAGGATGTGGTAGTCTCGCACAGTCATCATCCACTATCATTCTGGAACCAGGGAGAAAACTCTCTGGGTTGTTTGTTTAGGTTGTATTTCTTTAAATAAATCATGTTGGACTGCAGGACACTGACAGCACTGCCTTTGCAAAATAGCGTCAGGGAGAAGCAAGCAATTGTATTAAAATGATTAAAAAAAAATCACTGCAAAAGAAAATGCCACAAAGAAATTTCACAACAAAACAAAATTTCTGTAAAAACTTGAAGTTGCAGCTTGGAGGGTGTTGTTGTTCTTTCATACAGCTTGGGGAATTTGAAGATGATAACATACAGAAAGCGGAAGGGAGGAGAATGTCGACTGAAACAGTTGCCAAGAGGCAGAGAACATCCTTTGAGGAAACTCAGGATGTGGTGTAACGCTACTGCTGTACCACTTCTGGACAGTTCATATATTTGACAGAAGTATCAACCCAATCACGCGGACTACCTTCAACAGGTGGATTCCAGTAGTTCTTCAGTCGGCGCATGATGCGGTACAGCAGGTTGGGCCTGGGGGGCTTCTGAGGGGGCAGGTCAGGGGGCCGAAGACTGGGAGGCAAGTAGGATATGGAGACGTCCCGGACCAAAGGCCACTCCTGAGAGATTTTACACCACATTTAAATATTTCAGTCATGGGGGAGAAGGAAGCAGGGGGAGATATGCAGTAATAACCTGGTGACATGTGTGTTATGTTATAGAGCACTGCTTTAATGGGATACAGACATTTTAAAGGCTTAGGCAAAAACGTCACACCCTTACCCGTAAAGTTCTAAACCAATGTGCTGCATTTGTTTTCAGTGGACCTAGGTACCAATACCTATGGAGAATAATGATAGGTAATGATTATTTTGTACGATAAATCATGCTGTTTTCATTTTCCTCGGTTGCAATTTTAATTCTTCTTACTTGCTGATTGTTGCGGCCACATCTCTAAATGCTCCCCAACGCAGCCCCATCAGAGCAAAGACTGGCTGCTCTTTCTCCCCCTAGAACACATACAGAAACACATGAATCAAAGGATTAAATGCACGTTATAAAGACAAAAACTAAGCGCACAACTTTTAGCCTTTTGTTTCTCACTTTGATTTGTAGCACATCCAGAGGTACCGTTTCTCCCTTCAGAATGGCCAGTGTTGCTGAGGTAATGTCTCTGAATGCATAAAATAGAAAATAAGTTTAAGTTCCTCCCACACCATATATTCATCGGTGTGAGCTGTGTTACAATCTAAAAGAACCATCTTGTTGTAATACTCACTTGACCTTGTTGTCACTGAGGAGGTGAAGACTTGGACTCAAGGAGTTGTGAGAGCCCAGCGGAATAAATCCAATAGGTGTGTTACTGAATGTGTCCTGTAGTCATAAAACATCAGGGTTGAAGCAATGTAGGGGTGACGATTGGATTGATTTCGCTTAATTTTACTGTTATCTTTAAGCCAATCTTTGTACAAATTCTGAATGCACAGGAAGAAAGATCACCAGAGTGACTTTATTTCAAACCTGATCTGGCCTTCGCAGTAAACCGGTGATGACTTCCTGTAAGGTGCCGTCACCTCCAGCCACAATCAGCATGTCTGTCTGCTCCATAAGCTCAATAAGCTTTTTTCCCTGGCCCTCATAGTCTGTCTGCAGAGGAACATGCAATTCACAGTATGTATTATTACTCACTCCCACAGCTAACAATAATGTACAAACTGTTTATAGGGGAAAAAATATGAAATCACACCTTGACTATTGTAATCTCAACACCAGCCAGGTGTAAAATAGGAACAGCATTCTTTTCAAAAAGGTTGTTGGCTTTCCTGGGAGAGATGGGCACAAATGGTAAATGTTTAGGGGGGGGTGGGGGTGCTTGACGTCCAGACATGAATAACAATGAGAGGTTCTGCTCACCCATTGCAAGCTGCAGGGTTCAATATGACAGTGGCTTTCCTTAGTCTCTCCTGTGACCCTATTAGTTGACGCCCAAATTCCTAACAGAAATTAGGATAAAAAGATTTGGTTTATGTGATGTCTTTGGGTACAAGCATTGGCAGAATACAAACACACTAGCAGTAAAATGCTTACCCTGGCCTCTAGACAAGCTTCTCGTCGCAGAACATTATCACTAATAAGATAAAAGACACAGAATGTTAGACATTGACATGCCTGTTATGTATACAATGTGTTAAAATACTCACCAGTGCTTTCCATACAGCCAGTGACCCCCGTAAGACAAGACGCAAACGGCAAATGTGGTCTTCTTCCAGTGATTCCGAAGAGTCCGAAACACTTTCACAACCCGAGCCATGACGTTTACGAAAGTTTATAACGTCCCCAAACCCCGGAAATTAATGCAGCCCTATATTTACTGCGGTACCGACATTTATAGTCAAAAATGACAATTTTCCATCACAGCGGTCACAGTCCGGGCTGTCATTCGGGCATGGACGAACTGGTGTAACTGAAAAACAGGACGTGTCAACACAAGGCAGAAAGAACAATGGTACCGCATGTGGTTCATCAATTTAATTCACCGAAGCTTTGTTGAAGCATCGTACAAAATTACAGACATAAACAGATTCCAAAAAAATATTTCAGACTGAAACTAAATCCTCAGATGGTAAAATAAACACGTCTTTGGGGTCATCTGAAAATTCAAACTACAATTCCCATGTAGCTAAAGGATGCCAAGGGCTGAGGACCTCGCCTGCAAAATATACAAAATAAAAATGACAGCAAAAAAAATATCTCGGTTATTAGTTGTACAGTGCTGATTTTAAATTACACGGGGACTTTCATTACAGCAAATGTGATCAAAATGTGTCAGTGAAACATGAAATATTTTGAATTTCACACCGGCTGTATACAGTTGCTCCTGTCCTGTTTTCCGAGTGTATCATGGCGGCGCAGATGGCGGTAAATTCGGGTAGGTTTTACATTTATTTTTTATTAACTAACTTATTTACATTCGTTTATAACAGTATCTATACATTATTAGTTTACATAGAGCCACGTATCTATTCTCCTCTACGCGCCACTTTCACCCCATGTTGTATGATTTGGCCACATGGTGATGGATCAATCAGGCAGCTTAGCTAACTTAGCCTAGCTTGCAACTTAACGTTTGGTTAGCTTTAATTGGTTAAAAAAGTAACGTAATTGTGGAACGTAGCTATTTCAGTTAAATTGTATTAAAACCGATGTCTTAATGTTAGTGTGACCTCTCTTAGCGCAACAGTTGTCAAATTGATTATGAGACGGGTCTACATAGTTAGAGACAAAACTGAAACAGACTGACTTGAACCAAGCAAAGTAATACCAGGCATGTGTTTGTTTTGTTGTGCCACGCCTGAATAAATGACAGGTTTAAGTGTCAGTTAATGGCCACGTTACCCTCCAGATTGCTGTAACTACTTCTATAAGTTAGTAATGTTGGTAACTGAGTACTGAGTTTTTTTTTTGTTGGCTGGTGACATGCAGGTCCCAGGCAGCAATACTCACTCAAAGTGTACCTGAAATGTTTTCAAATTTGAAATAGGGAGAAGTAAAAGATAAAGATGCATGCGTCTGAAATTTAAATACATTAAGTCATTACATTTCTAGGTTGTAAAGATTGCTGTTAGTTACGTGATCATCACTAATCAATTTTAAGAGTCCATGTATTTAGCGCAGGGCTCAGGCATTCCATCTAAAATATACCTTTATGTACCCACCCAGGAGCCAGTCTGTGGGGGCCACTGAAGGAGCTGTGGGAGACAGTGGATGGGGCTGTGCTGAGGAGACAGCCAGAGAGCGTCCACCTCCTTGACCTGCAGTTGAAAAAACACAAACCACACTTTCTATCACTTTTTAAAAATCCAGTGAGTAGAAATAGCACAGTTTTTATTTCCACACTCATTTCATATGCACATGTTATAGCATGTTACAGCAGTATTCATCCTATGTATACTTGCGACAGCGACTTTTTGTCTTCTTGGACTGCATTGTCAATAATGCCTGTTATTCTAATACTTTTTAGCCAAAGAGTGCAGAGCAGAGAGAGAAAGTGCGCAAGGCCAGCACAGAAGGCATTGCCATCCAAGGTCAGCAGGGGTCACGCCTCCTTCCAGAGCAGCTGCTCACTGAGGCCTTTATCCTCAGTGATTTGTTTGATATTGGAGAGTTGGCAGCTTTGGAGCTCCTGTTGGCAGGTAAAGAGGAACTAAAATGTGAAATTAATTTGATAACCATGTCATAAAAGCTGTTTTGTTTTAGTTTTATTCTGATCAAATCTAGGATTTGCAGAGAAAGCCTTGTATGACTTCCAACAGTGAAGTAGTTGTAACTTTAGACATTTACTTTTGTATATGCATATCCTTTCTGTCTTCAGGTGAGCACCAGCAGCCCCATTTCCCAGGTTTGACGCGAGGGCTGGTGGCTGTTCTACTGTACTGGGATGGAAAGCTTTGTGTAGCCAACTCCCTGCGCACGCTCATCCAGTCACGCCAGGGCAAGACCTTCACCCTGGATCTTAGGTGACTAAAGCACCAGAAAGTAGCACATTGTAGCAGTGACCATTTCCTTAAAAGGTTTTCACAATGAGCATGTTTTAACTCACCATTTGTTGTTTCTGTTTCTCACACAGTGGAGAGCTGGTGACTTTGACAACACGTTTTACAGATGAACTAATGAGCCAGGGTTTGACCAAACGAATCCTAACTTTGGTGTCAGAGATAAGTGTAACACGTGAGTTTGAACGGCTACAGAAAGAGCGTGGCCTGGGCAATGAGAAGCACAGGAAAGAGGTAGGAGCACATTCTTTGTGTTAATCAGAAAATATGATCTAATGTTAATTTTTTGTGTCATACTTGTGATTCAATAATTTACTTTTATAATTAGGTTTCTGACCTCATCAGAGAGTGCAGACAGGCACTCGCAGACAGTCTGTTTTCATGGACGTGCCAGTCACCTTTGACCAAAGATGACACTCTTGCTCTCATCGGCCACCTGGAGACAGTTACAGCACAAGCTGATGGTTCACTGGACAGTGTAAATCTGGCTCTTGTTATGGCCTTGCTGTACAGCTTGGATGTCAGCTTTGTAGAGCAGGGAACAGAAGACAGAGAAGGTGAGAATATGTTAAATTCCTGTAATGTTGACAGTGTCTACTTAGATTGAATTAATACAGATTGAACAGACCTCTCTGTGTGGTGTTTGCATGTTCTCCTCGTGTCTGCGTGGGTTCTCTCCGGGTTCTCCGGCTTCCTCCCACAGTCCAAAAACATGCAC
>JAPQRN010000022.1:2454523-2465133 GCA_037367275.1 Coranthus polyacanthus
TTCTAATTAAATTGCAACACTTAACTGCTGCCCATAGGGGGTAATACAAGCTTGATTTTACAGACAGAAATGTGCTGGTGTGATACAAAATGATGTAGACAGAGATGTTTGAGCTGCTATTTCAAATCATTGTGAAAGACTAAGCTGTAATTGGGGCTCTCCTGCTGAGCCTTTTATATTTTATGTATGATGATTTTTGTTATCAGTAAAAGGTCAGAGACTGAAAAACTTTGTTTTACGTCGTTATATAACCTGTTACACGCGTCGCTTGCAAACTTCTGACTTGTTCTCTTGGCTCTCAGGTTGAACTGAATGAGATTGAGTCGAGCTGTGAGGAGTACCCCCTGACACGAGCATTCTGCCATTTGATCAGCACATTAGTTGAGAGCAGCCTGCCTGTTAATTTGGGGGCAGGTCTACGGGTGCCAGGTTTCCAGCCCTACCTGAACTTCTTGCGAGACTCTGTGTTCCTCCCTTTTCCCACCAGAGCATATCGTCGGCCTGCTGAGAAGGTAAAGTCCTGTGAAAACCGGGTGTTAAATCTGTAGCACACAGATGTGATTTTGAACTCCATTTTTGTTCTTTTGCATTTTCTTAGTGGGAGGTGGCTGACGCTGTCCTTGAGGTGTTCCACAAACTACTGCGGGACTACGAGCCCCAGCCTTCAGACTTTGTCCAGGAAATGGTGGAGCTGCAGGGTGAGCAGATCCCGGCCCACAAGCCTCCTGGACACAGTATCATGTTCCACCTGCTCAACGACTCACCTACACTGGCACTCTGCCTCAGCCTGCTGGAGGAGGGTGTACGCCAGCTGGACACCTATGCCCCGTTCCCTGGTGAGAGAACATATGGAGCTACTGTCAGAAAGAGTGAGTGAGCATATTTTTGCTGGTGAATGTATTAATAACATGCTCCATCCGTGATCACATTCAGGCAAGAAGCACTTAGAGTCTGCAGTGCTGCACTGTTTGTGCCTGCTGGACTTGGCTCTGCAGAAGGAGGTGGTGTTCATGGACCTGCTCAGAGAGAGCCAGTCCTCTCTGCTGATTTCCCCACTGGAACAACTCCTCCAGGGGGTCAGTCCTCAAACCCGAAGGGCTGATCACATTGTCAATATTGCCAGGTGAGGCCATGCAAATGTTGCTTTAAGGCGCTGCAGTCAACAAATTATTTTGGTATTTGGTTATTGGTTTGTTATTTACCGTGCTTATCTTCCTGCGTATTTTCACTCTTTACTACTCAGTCAAGACTTCATTGTTATCATCTGTCAGAACATCAGTTTAGAATGGGTGTTTGTCCCTGGCAGGTATCTGTACCACAGCAGCTCCAACCCAGAGGCTGCTTTTCAGAGCTCCAAGATCTTGCGGCGTATTGCCAACTACCCCAACATTCAGATGAGACTGGTGGGAGATTTTACACACGATCAGGTACATGTAAATCTGGAGAGCAAACACAACTCCCAATATGTATAGTTTGAAAATGTATTTATTTATTTAATGTCTCCGTACTTCAGGCTGTGAGTGACAAGCTGATGGCAGGATTTGTGGAGTGTCTGGACAATGAAGAGGCAGAAGAGGGAACAGAGAAAGGAGACGGTGAGGGAAATTTTTTGAATTAAGTTTTATTTCTGTTTTGAAACCATTCTGTTTTAATGCAACTCACAGATGGGCAACAAATTAAAGGAAAAGTTTAATGGGAGGGACTGGTCTCTTCCAGGATTTTTAGAGTTCATAGAGTTCAGAGATTTGTAGAATCAATGCCAAGGCACATTGAAGCAGTTCTGGAGGCATGTGGTAGCCCAGCACCTTACTAAGACACATTATATTGTTTTTTTTTCCTTTAATTTGTTTCCTGGATGTACGTAAAGTTGTTGTATTTCAAACTTCCATTCAAATGTACCTTTCCCACCAACTGTTAATGTTCAGACTCGGACACACAAAAGAAGGTGGCAAGAATCCGACACGAAACCCAGATTCATATCCTAAACCTGCTCATCACCTCCTTGGAGCTGAAGACCCCAAATCTGGCCCTTTATCTCTTGGGATATGAAGTCAAAAAGCCTGTTTCATCAACTAACCTCCAGGACCCAGGTCAGACCACAGCCGTAGCTCATGGTGTTGGAAGTTTTTGCATCAGTTGTGGAATTCTGAGTGAAAAATGGATCAGATGGCCAGATTTTTACTTCTTAGTTTGACTTTACCTTGATTGCTCTGTGTTCCAGGTGTGTTGGGATGTCCACGGAGCTGCCTACACGCCATCTTGAGTTTACTCCAGAGAGGCACTGAAAAGAGATCAGGACCAGTACTCACCCAACAGGCCCCACATCTGGCTGAGCTCTGCTACCAGGTACTCCTCAACTGGATGATTTAACACAATAATGCGTTTCATATGTGGACTGTCTGATTAATGTTTACTTCTGTGTGTGTCAGGTGATCTATCAGTTGTGTGCCTGCCCAGACACATCTGGACCCACTATGCGCTATTTGAGGACCAGCCAGGACTTCCTGTTCTCTCACCTGCAGCACTTACCCTTCATCCTTCCTAGTGAGTTGTGGGATTATCTTTTAAGTTAACATGACAAATAGCATTAGTGACGTGTTGAATGAAAAGGAAATAAGAATGCAGGAAATGCAGTGCACTTGTGGATCATGTCCAAAAGGAAGTAATGCAATGGAAAACTTCTAACCTTTTACATAGAGATGTTAAAAAAAGTCAGGAATTACCAGCAGTATTAACCCTTTAAAATGTACAAACCCATGTATGTTCCTGATTAACATGACTCTTAAAATTACATCCAAATGCGTTCTGATTTTCCGAGCATTGTTTGCACATTTTGCTCCTCTCAGGTAACCAGATCGCTGCCCTCTCCCAGATGTCCTGGCTAATGAAGACTGCAGCCATTGAACTGAGAGTGACCTCACTGAATCGCCAGCGTTCGCATACACAGCGCCTAGTCAGCCTTCTACTTGACGACCAGCCACACACTCAGCATACAGGTATGAGGTGTCTTTCAAATAGGGTTTGTAGGTGTTTCGCAAGTTTTAAAATGGAGGCTTTTCTATTCTCCGAATATAAGACTGTATGTTTTGCTTTAGAGAAAGTTCTATCAGATACAACTCTTTCTAGAATGGATATTAAAAATGTAATTTGCCTGAGCTTGGAGATACTCTGATTAGTACACCATTGTCTGTTCACAGATTCTCACATGCACATTATAACTCATGCCGTGACATCACAACAAAGCTAATAAATGCATTAAACTAAGAAATTTTTTCTTTTTAGCTGATGGGGAAACAGGCATGGAGGAAGAGACCAGGTCTGTTAGTGGTTTCCTGCACTTTGACACAGTTTCTAAAGGTTTGTGGCATTTTAGAACATAAGTCAAATATCATTAACTTAACAAATTAGCATCAAAGTCCTCTTCACACTGTATATGTTTAATTAATTAATGTAAGCGAACATCTGAGGTTTGTTTCATGAACTAAACATGAACTAGACTGGTTTTGACCTCTTCTTCACCCGTCTTTTTTCTTTCTTTTTTTTTTTTTGATGTTCCAGTGCGTAGAAAGTTGCTCAGTGTACTTGATGCCATCGATTTCAGTCAAGATATCCCTGAGCTCCTGCAGCTCGACTTCTTTGAGCGCACTCAGATAGAGCAGGTGATCTCCAACTGTGAGCATGTCAACGAGCAAGGACACACTGTGTGCAATGTGAAGGTGCGTTCCAAGGATAAACTTAATCTGCTCTTGATCCGTTGTAATTTTATGTATTATGTTTTTGTATTGACATATAATGTTAAATATTGCTTACAGTTGCTTCATAGAGTGTTGGTTGCTGAGGTAAATGCCCTCCAAGGAATGGCAGCCATTGGACAGAGACCACTGTTGATGGAGGTAAGGAAAGTAAAAATGGCAGAACTTCATCGTGTCTTGTAACTTGAGCATTATGTTTTAGACATTAAACATAAACAATGCTGTTCCTGTTCCTGCCACTAATCCTCTGAATCCTCAAGTAAAAGAATAATTCCACCATGGTCATTTCTGTCCTTGGGTGTTTTCCACTAGGAGGTGAACTCCATCCTACAGCAGGTGGTGGAACGTAACCGGGTCCGTCGGAGTCTGAGCGCAAAGCGTCACGCGCTACAGTCCTGGAGGAGCCTTGTGGAGACGCTGTTGACTGCCTGTCCAGCTGATCTCATACCTGCTGATGACAGGCAGCTCATCATTCGAGACCTGCTGTTAGACCTGCATGATAAGGTGAGTTTGGCTTATGGAGCCAAAACAAGCCTGTATTTAATAGATTTTGACTCACACTTTTGTTTCCTTGCACTGGTGCAGGTCTTGTCTGAAGATGCGGCAGGAGAACTGATGCCTATTGTTGCCGGGGCAGTGTTCACTCTGACAGCCCACCTCAGTCAGTCTGTCCTGTCTGAGCAGCAGCAGGGGGTGGGATTAGAAGCATCCTCTGGTTTTGCCTCCATTGCCAACTCCGCCCTGCACCTGATCCTGCGCAAGCTGCTGGACTTCATCCTTTGTACTGGTTAGTGATGACGTTAAAGCCCTTTCACCCCTAAACCTGCCACGTATTACATTAAGCGTTACATTAAGTTACTGCTATTACTGATATGGCTTTGAACTGCTGTCTCTCAGCCCATCAGTATAAAGCCGGAGGGAAACTTTGCAATTTGGGGGATACATTTCACACCCTCTAAGAATTGTGCACTGTGAATGTACAGATGCAGCTCAGCTTAGCAAGCATGTTTTGCTCATTTTGTTCTGAATGTTTTGTATTTCAGGTGGTGGATACCAGCGTCTACGTGCTCACCTGTACGGCTCTCTGCTGTACTATCTTCAAATCGCCCAGAAACCTGAAGAACCAGACACTCTGCAGTCAGGTATAACCGCATCGCACCAATGATCAGTTAATTTCATAGATGTAAATTTATATTTATTTCTTAAACTGATAGTTTTTTCGTACAAATGTTAAACATATCTTTATAGATTCACATTTTCATATTATTTAATGAAATATGGATTTGGTCTGTTTATCTGAAAAACCTCTGTTTCCCTGCAGCAGGTAAAGCCATGTGGGAGCGTCTCACAGCTCCTGAAGATAGTTTTTCCAAACTGCAGAGAGAGAACCTTGCAATCATCGAGAGTTATGGCAAGGCTCTCATGGAGGTGGTGTGTAGGGATGCATGCGATGGCCATGAAATTAGCAGGGTAAGCACCAAACCATGCACTTCTCCATTATTCAAGACCAGGCGCTCTCGGCCGTTGTCGACACACACCTTAAAAGAAAATGACTGCAGTTTGGATTCTTGTTGGTTTTGGGTGTTACAATAAACATTATTAATGCTCTTAGCCATGGCCGTCTGTTTCTTCAAATAGTCTTATACGCAGTGTGACAAAAATATGAATGAGATTAATTGTCCATTTTTAACTAGTCAGGGTGTTTCACTGTGTCAGTGGCTCCTACGTCATACCTCGCTTCTCTCTCGGTCAGATGCTGGCTCTGGCAGTGCTGGACCGGATCCTGTCTATAGATCGTCAGAGTCAGTGGCTGCTGTACATCTGCAACAGTGGCTACCTGCGGTCACTTGTGGAGAGCCTGAGACGGGATGACGGTGCCCTACAGAGCATGCTCACACCGCAGCCTCCCCTCCTCAAACCACTTTACATCTACGAGAGCAAAATGGTGAGGAGACGACACACAGTAGTAACACCTCAGTGCTTTGCTTCCAGAGTGTCAGCACAGTTGAACAATAAGGTGTGGCGTTAGAAATGTAGAAACTCTGCTGTGTTTCTCCAGGCTCTGCTGACTCGTGTGGCCAAGACGGGCCAGGGAGCTGTGGAGCTGCTGCGCTGTGGGCTGGTGGCTCAGCTGATAGAGTGCCAGGTGTTTGACATGGTGCCTGACAGCGATGCACACAGGTAGAGAAGTTGTGGTGGGGAATGCCTCTTGTGTTTTTACAACACTGTCATAGTATTTTTAAACGTGAATGAAGAGAAGAATCCCCAAAAGAAGTCGGCCTCTTATTTTCTGATGTGTCTTCTATATGACTCATGGTATGTCTGTTCCCATGTGGTCTACAGGGTGATGAGGGACCCGTCAGGCTTCATCCCTAGCCCTATGGACCGCTACAGACAAATTCTTTTACCAACCTTGAGGCTCTTTCAGGTTATCCTGACTTCTACCACTATGAATCACCAGCAGGGGGCAGCGCAGGTAAGTACACATGCTTACTTGTCCAAGGGCCAGAATTTTTCTAAGAAGAGAATGTGGGGCCCAAATTAAAAAAAAAAATGTTAGGCCTAATTAACCTAAAAAACTAATTTCCAACTATATTTTTTACTGAACAAATTGTATTCATACTGGGTATGAATTTAATTATATACAACAACAAAAATGATCACAGAGGTACTCGTGAAATGTTATGTAGTATCAAGTAGAAGTAGAGGATGTAGAGTTCAATGTGTGCAGTTTCTTAATCACAACATATACAAATTGCCATATAAATTGAATTCCTTGCATTTACAGTCTGAGTAATTTAAACCTGGTTCTCTCTGTGTGTAGGTTCTTCAGTGGCTAATAGTCCACGCAGACACCATTCAGTCTCTGCTTCGCTGTCAGGAGCTCAGTATGGGAGCTTTGAAGGAGCTCTCTTTGCTCACTGGCATCATCAGTAAAACTGCTCTGCCAGGTACGAAGATCAATAATCACACCAAGCTGAATCTGGCATTTCTCTTTTTAGCCACACTGATGATTTTATTTTCCTACTTCCATTCTGTAAACCATATCATCTGCTTGGTGTTTCAGGTGTCCTGGAGATGGGGGAAGTGAACAGTGCTGGTCTTCTGGAATTTCAGGGTCACATCAACCGATTCCAGGTGAGAACACTGGTGGTTCTATGTGTGATTAATATATTTTCTTTGTTTTTTTTAGATGGTCTTGTCTTATACTGCCATTCCTCTGTCTCCATGGCAATGCACATCCATTTCAACAGTTGGTAATATGTCTTCTGTCGTAGCGTCTGTGTCTGTCTCTGCTCGGCCGTCTAGCCGGGAGTGAGCGAGAGAGGCTGCTTAAGCAGGCTGAGATTGCTGCACCTGGAGACTCTGCCGAACAGCGAGAGGAGATGGAGGTGGCCATGCAACAGGTCTGAAAAGCACTATAAATAGAGTAACGAGATGCACGGGTGAGGGATTTGTTGGCTGCATTCACTTGGTAAATTGGACCTTCTACAGCAGTGTGGTTTAGCGGAGCTGGTGGCCCTTTGGTGTATTATTGAGCAGGATTAGAAGCAGAAAGACATGACCAAATATGTTTTTTTGTGAACTTCAACAGTACAATGTCAAATGGGAAGAAAAGGTGGTGGCTGGGAATCGAACAGCGTGTGCGCGTTTGTGTGTAATCTTGTATCGATTGTCATTATTTTCCATAGTCAGTGACCTGAGTCGTGCCATCCTTTGTCCCCAGGTGTGTGCTAACATCATGGAGTATTGCCAAACCCTGCTGCTTCAGAGCTCAGCCCAGGCTCAGTTCAGCATCTGCCTCTTCAGCCCATCTGGCAGCGAGCCAGCTGGCAGGGATGGAGGCCGCGCAGGTCAGTGAAACTCTAGGAGTCCATGGGAAGCCATTCATTCTTTCTTTTACTGTAGCCCCCTCCCCCCTACCATTTTCAATTTCTCATAGCTGTAATATCAAATTAGATTTCCTCAGATCTCTATCCACCTGTAGGTCACTGAGTTTGCCTTTTCCTATTATTTCAGATCTTTCATCTTCTGTGCCACCAATGGCGTACTCCCGGGTCCCCAGTCTCGGTCTGGTCCTGTATCTGCTGAAGAACAGCGCAGCAGATTTCTTCCGGTTCCACCAGAGTCATAGACAGAGCTTGGGCAAGCTGCAAAGCCTCGATCAGCTGCCCCCTGAGGAGCTTAAGGAGGTAATGATGGATCCGTACAGTTATCCACTTTACACCAAATGCTGGTCAGTGTGAAACTGGTGTTCTTCATCTACACTGTTTGCTCTGGTCCAAATCAGTCAATGAGTTTGTAAAATTAGAGAATTTTCTCCTTGGTTTGGTGACTTTTGACACAGTGAAAAATCCAAGTGCACCAAATTGCATCTCTACAAACTAAGAGCATTCACTGATCACTTGATTCGAAGTGTCTGAGGTGGGATCAAGAAAGTAAATACAGTAAGAAGGTCCTGTGTTCTAGACTAGTGCATGTTTATGTGAGGGAAACATCAGTTTGGGACCTCGGTTCATTCTCTGCTACGACTGCACAAGCTGCTACAGTTTGTCTGCTCTGCTGCATCCCAGAATGCAAAGTGCAGCTGGCTACAGGAGCTGTTTAGTTCAAACTTGAGGAGTACATCTGGAAGTCGGGTCAGATGATGTTCCCATCGCAAACGAACCACTCCAGTGTTTGCTTGGGATCATAGCGCGACCACGTCCTCTAACTGAGGTCTGAGTGCGGTTGTTTTGGCCCACACCTGAGAGCAGGTTCTGTGTTCACACCTGCCCAAATGAAATGCACCAAGGAGAAAGCGCACTACAGTTTGATTCATGGCTGTATCTGTAGATCTGTTTGTAAAAAAAAAAAAAAAAATCATTGCTTTTACAAATTAAACAAAGAATTTAATAAAAGTCATCATCTTTTAAACGTCTTACTGACTCTAAAATGCACTGGCTTCAGGTCTAACCTAAGATGTCTTCTGTGTAGTTGTGCCAAGGCCTGGTGTCAGGCCCAGGGGGTGTGGAGAAAATCTCATCAGTCCAGAGAAGCCTGCTGGCAAAGAGACGACTGGTCCAGCTTATCAACAACAGAGCCAAGCTGCTGGCCCTGTGCTCCTGTATCCTTTGTCCCTACACACAGTCGTATTCACAGAGCTCACGGGTCCACACTTCATCCCTTTAGTGAGTTGGAATTACACCGTGTACAAATGCCTTATCAGAAAGAGCTTTAAAATGCCTTGACCTGCCTGTCCCCCAGATGTTATCGAGACCTGTTTATTTGTGTTGTGGCGCCACCTGGAGTACTACCTGTTGCATTGTACTCCCACTGACCCCAAGGACTCCCTGTTGCCTGGAGCCAGTTTATACAGATCACGCCTGACAGATGGTGAGATAAAATGTTACAGATAAATGAGTTCACTTTAAAGCAGTCATTAGCAGCAGAAACAAAGGGAAGAATCCATAAATCATGTTGTAATTCATTGTATTTTATTGTATTTTTTCCAGACTCATTTGGCGGATTGCATGCAAGTGGAGGCCGTGGCCTCGGTCTTTCCAGAGTCGGCCAGCAAGACCTAGACCTGGTAAGGAACTGTCTGGAAACATTTTACGTATACCTGACGAGTGTAATGATAACTATGCCGATTGCATATTCTGATAAAAGTAATATTACAATTGTATTCTGTACGTCACCACCTATATTAGTCCTGATCTTTATGTTTGTCCTGTTTTTATCTGGGTGCAGCTGAAGAGCGACATGGCTGCAGGTTTCGGGGAGGCTCTGCAGAGGAAGCTGCTCGAGGTGGAAGGCTTGTACAGTCAAGTCCGGTCCCGCTACACTTTCATTCAAGCCCTCGTCCGCAGGATTCGCGGCCTGCTCCGACAGCCCAAAAGCTGAGACACAGATAACAGACTGGCCAAGACCTGAAATCCGGTTTTCTTATCACATAAAAAGCTCTGTCAAGCAAAAAGATAAGCAACAACAGAAAAAAAAAACCCAAGAACTCTGAGCTGAACAGTTCTCTCTTTCTGGCAACATCACTCCTTTTTACTGTCCTGTTCCAGCTACTTGAGTACTGTAGGATGCTGACACTGTTGCGTGTAGTGCATTATGTCTGACCAATCTTAATTATGTTAAGGATGTGAGAAAATGTAACCTGCAGAATTCACGTATGAAATTTGTACTTGTTAAGAAGAATTTGATAATTTCGTTTTGGGTCTGATTGCTTTTTTGTGTTATGTGAAAATAAACTTTTTTCTAAATCTGTAAAAAAAGTGACTAGTTCACATACATACTATACAACAAACCACCTGCGTAAAACTCATTTTTACGTCACTTGTGTGAAAATGGTCAGTACAAAATTCCCAAAATAGTGTTTTTGTACTGTTCGTTGGGGTTTTATCGTATAGATTTCTAAACCACTAAAGAAACCTCACT
Source organism: Coranthus polyacanthus (assembly GCA_037367275.1). Classification (NCBI taxonomy): domain Eukaryota; kingdom Metazoa; phylum Chordata; class Actinopteri; order Kurtiformes; family Apogonidae; genus Coranthus; species Coranthus polyacanthus. Next base: position 2,464,702 of record JAPQRN010000022.1, read on the forward strand.
CCGCCTGTTTTTAGGTGAATGTCTGCGGTGACTCATTGTGAAAAACGTATTATTAGGAGAAGCAAAACGGGGAACCAGAACAAGACTTTTCTTTGTGAAAGTAGCATCACGATGGCTGAGAAAAGTGAGTCAAAGTATCCGACTCATTTTAATCGCAACGATACACTGAAGGGCAACGTCTTTATCTTCAGCACGAAAAACAAATGACATCCACGTAAACCTTAATTCATCTCGTTTTATTTCTTTGAAGGTACACTTTATAAGACCGTAAAGTGCGTAAGATTCTCAAACTTTTGGGGAGGGGGGGGGCGAGATAGGACACATAAAAATCTGCTTATACATTCAGATCTTACAGGCGGGGGTTCTTGTGCTGTCGTGTTTTATTTCTTTGAATACTGAGGAGGGGCGGGACTCAGGTGAGCACCAGCATCG
>JAPQRN010000022.1:2509724-2520326 GCA_037367275.1 Coranthus polyacanthus
GTGGGTGGGTGGCTGGGGGGATGACACATGGAAATCAAAGGAACGGGTAAGAGTGATGATGAAGAATTGATCTGCCTGTTAGGGAGTAGAGGTCTGATGTAGAGGTTTACACAATCTCAGTGATCATGTGTAACCTCCGGTGTCTCTCAGTGGCTTGTGAGATGCGCTTTCATCACGATTCACACAGAGAAGCACAGTGCAGTTAGGAGGTGGGTGAACTGGACATAAAGGCCACCCACTCTTTTCCCATGACAACCAAAGCCAGTGGCAATACACTATCACAAAGAAATATTTACAAAGAGAACAAATAACTGGGATCTTTGAACACATACAAAAAAAAAAACAAGATTTCTGAAAGTCTGAGATCTTTCTAGGCTCCAAGTGTCAGGCTTTAAAGCATACTGTAAGTCAAAACTAAGTAACATGTCCTCTAAGGTAAATTCCTACTAAGTTGAAAGTCTGGTCTTTGAATACTGACCATTACAATAAAGTATTAGAAACTTGAAACTAGGCCTGGATGATATGAAGAAAATCTATGATATACAATAACATTGTTCAGTATTACAATGATGAACAGACTAATGGAGCAGTTGCCACCAATATGACATGTATTAATGTGAGGGTAGGTGACAGCTAGCTGGGGCTTCATCTGGTGTGAACACATGACCCCGAGCTTCATCTGATCAAATGTTCACGTGTGAATGCATGGCGCATGTATGTATGTATGTATGTATTGGCTATGACTGGGCTGTGCATTATGACGATGTGTATCGAGTGACGAGTGTCTCATGTTGTTTCATGCTCTATTGTTTATATCGCGAAAGGTGAAACAATCACGGAGGAGAGTGAACTTAACAAACAACGGCAATTCTGAACAGTTCCAACTAAAAGAAGAAAATGTGACGAAGTACAGTAAGATTAACCATGAACCATTCCTTAACTGAATTTCCAGACAATTCTCATGTATTGCGATATATATCGTTACCGTGATATAAAATGACTTATACTGTGACAGAGGTTTTTGGCCGTATCGTCCAACCCTAGCCAGCACTACCATAAATGACGCCAGTTCAATCCGTAGACTTTCTTATTAACTACTAAAAGTACTGTATGTGCAATTAAGACCTTTTTGATTTATTATAAGATATATTATTTTATTCGGTCGGGTGTGGAGTCTTCAAGCGTCAACGTGGCTACAAGTCACGCTTACAGTCCTTATTTTTGTAACTAATGCCTCAAGCTTAATTTACAGCTCTTTCACAACCTTCAAAATGTCTCCAATAGAGGAACTGCTTTTTTTGGACCTTGATGACAACGCATAAATAGTTTTCAGTTTTAAAGCTGATATCATAACTTACAATAATGTCAGCAACCCTTAATCATCCAGCTCAAAAAAAAAACCAAAAGGAGATTATGTGAGTACATGTTGAGAACTTTAAAAGTCTAAAAATATGAAATAGATGTCTTGCAATTTGCAACCTCTTCCTCTTTACTTCACCGTCACAACTGTGAGGAGAATAGCGCACATCTCTGTTGTGGTTAAAGTGTTGACTTGGTGAGAAAAAAGCGCTCGCTTGCTCTCAATTTGTCGAACCTTTATGTGAACATGACCTACGGCACAGCTACGAGTAACAGCGGCAAATCCTCACATACACATGCTCTTTCACAGCGACGCGATTTAGGTTCAATATGATGCACACACACACACACACACACACTTACACTCACACACTCACTCACACTCACTCACACACACTCACACACACACACACACACTTACACTCACACACACACACACACACACACACTCACACACACTCACACACACTCACTCACACTCACACCTCTGGCTTGTGAACGTCCATGTGAAGAAGCTTCACTCTGTCCATCTTTTTACTAATTCAGACTGGCAGCCATCGCAGCCCTGACCTCCTTTTTATTCTCATCTCTGCCATTGCATTACTCTCTTCATCCCCTTTTTGTTTTTGTTGTCTCCTTTTGACCTTAGCACATACTTCAATCCTCACACTGAACCACATTTTCTCCTTGGTGACCATCGCTATCTCATCCTTTGACCTTTCCTTCCATCCTTACTTCCTCATTTCCTTTCAGCAGCTTCTCTTATAATACACATAGTCTCTATTGTCTGACCCTAAATTACAATGCCGGATATGGACGTTCATTAAAATTTAGTTCTTTTGGCTGCAGCATGCAACATGTTCTCAGTCACACACTCACTTATTGTCTCACACACACTTTGAAACAGACCGCGAGTCTGTGCAGGCCTCATTACACAGCAAAGTAATTAGTGACCGGAAGGCCTAGAGAGCAATAACTACATCCAGATCCGCAGTATGTGTGCTGTGTTACCCTACATGTCACTGTGAACTGTGTATGTGTGTGTGTGTGTTAACCACATACAGGAAATCAGGGTGTTAACTGTATCTGCTCGGGTTCTTCCTGGACACTTAATGCAGACCCATTAGCACAAAAAGGTCAGTACTGCTGCTCTAAGGTCAAAAATCATGCAGATGTGCACATGCACACACACACGCATGCACGCACACACACACACACTCACACCCTCACACACACACACAGAGGTTATGCTTCAAGCTCAATCCTTTGGCATAAATAGTTACAAATTCGCTGTTTATAAATACCAGGAAAGTAAAGAAAGCGTAACTTTGCTAATTTCAGGTTGGAATGTTTGGGTGAACATAATCGTACAGAGATTTAATATGGTAGTACGGCTTGTTTTGACTTAGACGCAGTGATCTGGGATCTAATTAAGTGCTGTAATGAATAACAAAAAACAAAAAAAGAGGAGTGGGAATAATAAAAAAATCTTACATTTTGTGCTAATGTGTTGTGCCTAATTGGTGCCAGTTTTATTAAAGACTTTGTAGAATATGTATGACATTAGTGAGACTGTTGCACAACATAAACACACACCTTGTATGTAGCTATATTTGGATTAGTGTTACTTTTATCTTACAGTTTATCTAAATTCATGTGCATTAGATTTGAGCTGAAAGTTACACACCTCTTTTTTTCCACCAGTGGTTGGTTGTGAAAAGCTGAGCAGGAGCATTTAAAAAGAAAAATGTCAAGCATCTGGGTTGAGGTGAACATTTAAATATTAGGTTAAACTTCTCTTTATGAACCAGCGCACTTATTGATTTATATCAGTGGGAGGGCTTATTGTTTCCATGGTGACACTTAACAGAAGTATTGGTTTTCAGACAGTGAGTAATGGTTCTGTTTAAGTATTCTCTGTCCAATACACAATCACATGTGAGTGTACAGGCATATATATATATATATACAGACAGCATTACTGTCATGCAGGTATGCATATACGACAGCCCACAAATCCATAGATCTCATTAGATTCATGTGCAGAGAATGCACAAGAAGTACAAATACAAACAGAAATAGACACGGCTTGGTATAAGAAATGTGATGAAACACTTAATGCGCACGCTGCTTGGTGGTAGATAAACCCTTCCTCGCTGTTTTGCAACCACAGATCAATCTGCTGTCACACACTGCGAATCTACACTTAAATCCTCTCTGTATCTTCACACACACACACACACACACACACACACACACACACACACACACACACACACACACACACACACACACACACAAACTGTCTAATTTAATCCCTTCTGTTGTTATTCAGTTAAAATAAAGCTCGCCAGGTACAGTAAGACCACTGCGTTGGAGATTTTGCATCAGCATCATACTCTTGTCTTCACACTTGAGTAACTCCTGAGAGCATGGATGTAGTGCACAGGAAAGAAATGGTTTTTTTTCCTCATCACTTTCCACCTTCCTGGACTCCCGCGATTCAAAAGAATATGGATCAAATGACACATTGTCTATAGAGTAGACCGTGATACTCTTGTAAAACAGCATGGATGACAAAGTCTGTTATCTTTAGAGAATTACTCCCATTAATTAGAAAAATTGGGAGCAGTGAGTATTACCTAGACACGCAGTAAGCTCATTTTTACAGTTCTTCTTACACTGATAGAGAGCCCACTCAGCAATAGAGGTGTGAAAAATAATATAGACAAAACTGAGTATCGTGATCGTATGTATCGATTAAAAAAAAACACTACTGAATTTTAATTCATATTTTACAAGCAGAGATTACAGTTAGTTTTGAACCCCAGAAATCTAGACAGCAGCACTGTAATCTATCCACGCCAACGCTTTTTATCTCAAATACGAGGGTGTGTCCTTCATACTACGCTTTGTTTACACAGTATGTCATTATACACAAGTCCTACTCAGCAATACTCATAACCATATATGTACAACCTTACACTGAGGCAGAAAGAATCTACTTTCAGTAGTGAAAACCTAGTTTTAAATGACAGCAGCTATGTGAACTTTCTTCTTTGGTATACTGCGTTTTGTTTAGCAGAATGGCGAGCATTCAAATCTTCTACATTCAACTTGTCAAAATGTTCAGCATTTATTAGCTGGGTTTTAATTTTCAATTAAAAGAAACGCTGGGTGGCATTGGGAGGCTAAATTGCCACACAAAAAAAATGTTTGTACCCATCTTTCAAGCCTGTAACATTATAATGTATGTGCATATTTTCTCCCTTATTCCTCACAGCCTTCCTCCCACTCATCGCAGACACATACACTACCCAGCTGACACTTTTTTTTCTAGCTGCTTACAGTTGCAGCTGGCGTTTTCCTGTCCCTTCCCCATCTCCACTCTATCACATCCACCTACTACTGTTCATCTACACCTTCTCTCCCTCCACCAAAAACCTCTATTCTTTTCTTTTTGTGGCCTGAGAAGAGAGGAGAGGGGAGGAGAGGGGGAGTAATCGTGGCTGCAGGCCATTACCCACCACATCTCTATGAGCATAGAACCACGAGCCTCCTTCCCACACATCATTAATTAAACCCACATCACTTAAAATGCGTGTTTGCTGGCAGACACGCACGCATACACACACACAGTGCATGTGATTCCTTGCTGTTTTCATTGACTCACTCCTCCTCCCCGTGCGCCGTACACATTATGAAGGTCAATGATGAATGATGGGCATTGTGTGCAGACGCACATGTCTCACACAAAAGCTACAAAGACGGGGCAAAGAAAGGTGCAGATGCGAATGTTCTATTCCTACAGCGGCAGGGCACATCTGTCACGAGGGCACAGCAGGCAACGGGGTCAGCGTCTGCCCTCGCATCACAGGAACAACCACCTTGGATTGGTTCCCATAATCAGCCTGGCACACTCATCTGCGCCATCCCTACTGTCAATCTGACCCTAAAAAAATAACAACAACCTGCTAAAATCAATGCCAACTGGGCAGAGCAGGGCCTGAGCAGTGCTGCGAGACGAATGATAACAAAAGAATTCATCTAGACACACAATTGATTAAATGATTAGTTCACTGAAGTGTTTGAAAATCATCTCAGCAAAGAGGACGCTTGAATGCTTTCATTATCTACCTTTTTGAATCTTTTCTTGTTGTAAACACACAGAATAAATCCCCCTCTAATCCACTCTGGACTAACAATAAGAGGAGAGTGATCAGAGTACTTCATTATTTTTCATGTTAGTGACGCTGAAAGAATTTTACCAGCTCTTTTTTTTTTTTAACAAGATTAAATGGTTGTTGTTGACTGACCTTCTAAGAAGACACATGACCAAGTCAAGTGCCATATCCGCCATGCCGTTTATTATAGATGTATTCACCAGGCTTCATGTCTAATTGACAGGAAAAAAATGTGTAAGCACTGTGTAAAAAGAGTCATGTGTGCTTCTTGAATTAGTATTCTGTGCAGGCTTTCCAAATCTCATCCAGGCTAACAGGATTGACGACGTACCCCTTTACACCATTTCACACTTACAGTGCAATCACATTTCAGATGACTGGGCTGACTGGCTGCTTTGTTCTGACTGATGACAGGCATTAATCCGTGCACCTGCTAATGTCAACAATGAGCCAGCGAGTCATATATTTGAAATGCATTACACTGACTGTAAAGTGGTGATTTTGTTGTACCTTACGCAAACAAACAGCATCGCACTCAGTGAAAAACCCTCGCTGTTGAAAATGTATAAGCTTATGACAGACCATTGGAGTATTGTAATGAGGCACGCTCCCATTCTTTTCCTGATAGATGGAAAAACATGAAAGCATACTGTAGCGGTTGGTTGCTGGTGGCCGACTACAACATCTAGTTCAGTTAAAGGGGCCTTCCATAAGTTGACAAGCTTTTGGAGAGCAAGCCCTCAGGTGGTCACAGGTGAGACTGCAGATCATACGGCTTGAAATATCAGCAGCATTTTACGTTACACCTAGGTCATGACGCGGTAAGGGTGAGGTAATAAAGCGGCGAATAGAAACTCTAAACTTCCAAGTGTTTCTAAGAAATAAAAAAAAAAAACACAACAAATAAAGTGTAGGGTGAAAAAAATGTAATTAGAATGAAACAAGAAAATGAAAAACAATACGACAACGAAAAACTATTTATGCTTTCTGATAAAATTACATTTTTAAAAGACACTGACTCCGACAGTGGATCATTTTCTCGGGCAGGTCGTCCCAGAGCCTCGGGGCCCTGTTAGCAAAAGCTCAGTCCCCTTTAGTTTTCAACCTGGACACTGGGACAGACAGAAGACCAATGCCCTGAAACTACACACAGTTGAGGCCAAATTAAAAAGGTCTAAGGTTGTGAGGAGCCTTAAGGGCTATCAATACAGTCTTAAAATCAATCCTAAGCAGCTGAATTCTGTACTTTTTCTAAAGGTCTCAAGGCTTTACGGTTAAGACAAGAGTAAAAGTTGTTGCAGTAATCAAGACACGTGGAAATCAAAGCATAAATGACAGTTTCTCAAATTTAAAACAGATCTTATCTCAGCAATGTTTCTAAGGTGATGAAACCTGATTGCGTAAGCTTTGTAGTACGTTAATCAAAGTTTAAAATTATGATCAAAAAGGACACCAAGATTTCTTGCAACAGGCTGTAAATATTGTGAAAGGTCGATGGAAGTATTGTTTTCATTCCTGTAGGGAAGTCAGTAACAAGTCGCAGCATTAAACATGTTATTACTGTTACCAAGTTGCATATGGTTACGAAAAATGTAATTTTAGTAAGTAAACGTGGCCCCTTATTACCCTGTTACATAAATTTCCGTCTATCATTACCAGATATGCCCACTGTTAATAACTATTGCCCAGCTATTATCTAATATTACTCAATTATTACCTCAAACTATTACCATGTCATTATTACTGAGCTTTAATGTGCTGTAAGTGCTTCAACAATATCAACTATTAGATGCTGTGAATAAAATAATAACATGGGACAGTTTGTATTTGGATCCCTGTCCAATAAATATTAAAAAGCCCCCAAGAATGATTTACCCATCACTCATTTAACCCTAATTTTCCAAAAGTCTGTGATTTAAATGAGTTTTGGAGAAAATTTCACAACGTCCATGTCCATTTCCTAATTTCTGCCATTACTCAGCTCTGCAGGAAATGAATAAGTTCTGACTTCTGCCGCGCACGGTTCTTATCACCATAATGATGAAAAGCACCCGTCCTCTCACTGCCTTTGTTTAGCGCATTCAAGCCACTTATTTGTTGGTTTTGTTTGCAAAAAGAGTTTGGATGTATATTGAAGTTTTGCCTGTTTGTGTGCATGAGGATGTAAATATATGCATGAGCCTGTGCCTAAAGTGCATCTCAAAGTGACAAATATATTCCTCAAGGTGTTTGTTAGCGTGTGGGAGCACGTATCTCCTGTCAATCGTCTGTAAAATGATGTCAGGGCTCGGGCCTGCCAGGGGGAATACGAAACCAGAAAGCCAAAGGAGATACAGAGACCGAAGGAAAAAGAGGAGAGACTTGAAGGGCAAGACAGAATAAACAGCAGCTAGAGAAAAATGAAAAAGACTGAGAACACACCAGCACTAAATTTAACTCACGACCACCATCTTCACCTGACTACACTACCTGACTTTCTTCGTTTTTCCATCCACGCTTAGGCATCCACACGCCGGTCCTATCCAGTTAGAACATACTTGTTGATTCTTTATTATGCCGAGTGCCGTGAAGCTCTAGAGCACACGCAAGGAAGTCACAGGGGAAATTAATAAGCAACCATGCCCAGAACAAGCATTCAGACCTTTAAGGGCGACAACGTTGAACACAGAAATAATGGCAAAAACAGAATTCTTATGTTTGTGCAGCTTCACTGGCTGTGGGGCTAAAAAGAATTGCAAAGCTTGTCATGTTCTGGAGGATGGTTTATCTTCTTGGGAGCACGAATGTTCTCAGTAATGTTCAGTCAAATTATTGCATAAAGTGATGAAAATGTTGGCCTGAGAGTGTGGTAAGAGAGAGAAAGACTTGAGAATGTCCAAAATGGGAACGCGCATGTTACTAAACTTCATGCTAATCTGCTACTATACTGTTTATTTCATTTGTTGTTAGCTATGAACATTTGGCACTTTAAAGGTTCAAGATGTAAGATTTGCACATGCTCATGCGCTTACATGAAGTTACACGGAATCTGTTTTGTGTTGGAAGTGGGTTGTTTTTCGACGTCAGATAACTCCATTTTCAAGCTAACAGCCCTCTCGTTTGCCTAAATCCATGATAACAGCCTGTTCGCTGATTTCTATGTGGAGGACTACATAGAAAAATGCTTACGCTCGCTCCTGAGTTCCTCAACGCCTCTGATCTTCTTCACCTCCACAGCAGCAACAGTGTGCAACACTAGCTTACCGTTAGCTTAGAAATGCATTCGGCTAACGTAAAAAGAAAAACAACGACCAACTCCTTGAACGCAGCTTCCAACATGAACTACATAAAGACACAAATGAGCACAAATCTTACATATTGAAACTTTAAGAGCATGCAATAGGCCGAACTGTAGCAAAAGGACACATTTTACCTGATAACTGAGTTTCATAAGAGGTCAAGGGGTCAAAAAAAGAGCATCGGCGTATCATGACTGAAAATTACACGCCTGTACCAAGTAATTGGAAATTCAGTCAACAGTTGACGAGTCTGCGTCTTAACAAAGTTGTTGGAGACAGAAGGTTTTAATCACGCGCGTTGGCTGTAGGAAGCTTTTCCTCCTCAGCTGTCGGTAATTATGGCTCAGACATCATTTAACGAACCACGCAGCTGTCACTGCTGGACAGTCGTGAACACATGGCACTAAGTGGAACAAAAAGAGCACACAGGGCAATACGAAGAACCAAACACATACTGTACACACTGCAGCTCCACTAATGAAAACATATAGTGCATCACATTTAGAATCACAAAAGTACTTGTTGATTCTCTTCACATCACAGCGTTCAAGTTAGAGAGTCACGGTTATTTATTCTATTCCTTCACTTCTTAATAAGTCTAAAACGATAATGTTAATTATATGTTGTTCTTTTGTTTTTTGGGTTTACAGTTTTTTTTTTGTTTTTTTTTTATGTAAACCCAAAAGTTGTATTGTCAGCGAAAACACTTGCAAAAAAAACGTGTCGATGTTTTGCTTTAATTCATTTCACTCATCAACACTTTACTTGAATGTTCTTACCTCTAGATTTATGAAATATTTCACTGTTTGGCAAGTGTTCTGAACATAAACAAATAACTAATAACAATCTGGTTTCTTCAGCTTTCACATAGGGCCAAAAATCTGCCTTTAAACTTGACATTTATCGTGATAATTATTGATTGATATGAGCACTTTTATCATGATAACATTTGTGGCCATATTGCCAAGAACAACTTCATATTATTATAATTTGTGTTATTTTTGTCTCGGTGTGTGAAACTTTATTAAAGTAAACTGAACAGCTCCAACACACATTAATAACAAAAAGAGATGATGAGATTCATTTAAATTGAACAATTAAACCTAACTACACACCTGCCCCACACCTTCTTAAAGGAACAGTTCGCCATAAATTAAAATTCAACTCGAGGCAAACCTTTGAGAACACCAAGCACTTCTTTTCCCAAACTGTGTAGGATATGTATTCAACGTTCAAAAAGGAACAGCCGGACACGTGATCCAAATTTATGAGCATATAAGCCCTGATGCTGTTGTGTTACGATTTCTTGTGACACCGCGTCCCACGTTGAAACAATGAGCGTGGTGAAAGGACATGGGCCTGCTGGTGTTCCCAGCCTTTTCCTTCCTGCCAATGAGAATGAAAGCAGAATGCCTCACAGTGTTTCCTCTCCTTTGCTGTTTAAATAAGTGTGACTCACCCCTCCAGCAACACGCACCACCCTAAGAAAGGTGCACAGTTGATGGGTTGTAATGGTATTTACATCGCACACACACACACACACACACACACACATATTTCAACTGCCCATGTTGCATATAAACACACACAAACGCAGATGGGTATGGGGGCTACGAGGGACGCTGCCAAAAGGACGGAGTGGTTGGAAGAGGGTCTGAAGAGGGGGAAATGGTTCCCAGGCCTCGGAAAACAAAACTGTCTTCTTTTTTTTTTTTTCCAGCACAGTGGATTTCAATGCTCTCTCACACTCTACCGCATCAATCCCCGCAGCAGCAGGCCAC
>JAPQRN010000022.1:2539111-2551573 GCA_037367275.1 Coranthus polyacanthus
GTCTTTTGCATTTTTGGTTTACAAAGCCTAAAACCCAAACACAAATGTCATTTTTATTTCTGTGTTCCAGTGTTCAGAATGGCCCTTCCTCGTTAGATGTACTGGATGCATAATAGTGCCATAAAATTAACAGAAAAGAATATTACATTGTGAAATTGTATCACAATTAATTTCATGATCGTGACGGCTTTTATTCCAAGACCTTTATCTTATCCTATCAACAAGAGACTGACAAAATATAGCCCCTCAAAGCAAGCATTTCCCTACAACACAAACTGTAAATAGCAGCAATATTCAGCGGCTCCTGATAAAAGCTTCAGATGGACTATGGATTATTTATGCAAACACATATTCAGTGTGACGTATACCCAAACTATATAAAATGAAGGGGGTAATAAAGATAAAGACAGACATGATAAAGACAAGCACTACATTATCATTATTAAGCAGCAATTCAACACATGCACAGATTATAAACTATTGACCTATATTTCTGTCGGTACAAAGGTGCACAAAGACATGCAGTGCTTTCTTGAACCAGTATTGTAAGAACAACGGCATAATGAATCGAGTACTGTTTAACCGCTTCACCGCATTAGGGCAGTGAGGCGTCTGTGCTTCCTCAGCACTGATTACTGATCCGGTTCTGACAGCCGCAGTGGGCAGGTAAGTTATTAAATGAGGAAACGACACTTGAATGATTATTAATGCCTAACTAATGTCTGAGATGAAAGGTCTTATATTCTTTACAAAATTGATTTAGTTAAATGTAACCAGTAGAAATGCGATGCTGCTGGCGTTAACATCTTTCCCAGAATAATCAACTCTAAAGAGAAAATTGATTAGTGAGTAATTGTGTATAGAGTAAGGCACACTGCTAATAGAGTGGCCACTAATCTAATTTTCTATTTCCCAATGGAGCTCAGCTAGGGTAAAAATGCACAGTAATAACTTAATTAGATTTTTGCACAAATCTAATCTACCTGTGTTTTTTTTTTAACGTTCAACATACTGGATGTATTTGTCATGCATGATTTGCCAATTCAATATGTGATGTAAGTGAATGCTAAAGAAAGATGGAAATAGATGTATGTAAGTGTCCAGCTCCCTTTACTGTGTATTATATAAGCTCCGTATGTATAACCTCTGTTCTGTGTTTATGTACAAACATCAGTACATCACAATTTTGTGGATGTGGATGAAAAGCTACTGCAACACTTTGCATCTATAACATCTTTTCTCCTTGTTAGGATTTCCATTTCAATCTTGTCTCTAAAGTAAAAGCCGAAATAGTCATTTTCTATCTCCGTGTCACCTCTGCATCTGCTCCGTTTGCCTTTTATATGCTAATAACCGTGACAGAGCTCCCTATAGTGCAAGCAAATATACTGTTACGGTCTATCTAAAGTGCCTTTTGTTATGCTCTGATTGAGTTGTAGTCTTCATCATTCTCTAGAAATAACCGGCACAAATTCAAGTATTAATTCACAAACTGAGTGATAAAAATCATGATGATTATACGTTTCAAATAATGCTCCCCTGCCAGTATTTGTTTTCTTTAATTAGAACACCAACACAAACACGACAAGTGGCTAAATATCCTGCAAAGCCTGTGTCTTTTTTTCTCTTGCTTGGAAAATGTCATCACCTTATCATTTCCTTGCTGTCGCCACTGGCCAACTCTAGACCGAACTGCTGTCATCACAACTCAATAAAACTAAAACCTCCCTGCTTTGGGAAAATGGTTCAGTATAGTCTTCTTATGAGTTGTGTTGCAGGTTTCATCTCTCTGCATTAATCTGTAGACTGTATTGAAAAGGTATTCAAAGTGACTGAAATCTTGCTAGACGGTGAATACGGAGGTAGTGGCATTAGCACCAGTAATATCAACAATTTTTATTAACGTTAATATGCATCATTTCATTTACTATTTCCATAACTCACCTGTAGCAGCTGCTGTTTGAGCTTCTGCATCTCCGACAGATTGAGCTCACTGAACAGGTCCGGCACAGGGTGAAGCCCTTCTCCCTTACGGCCCGGCCGGTATTCCCCATTCATCTTAGCCAATCCCGTGCCTCCATGGAGGTGGCCGTTGCGCCGGTTGCTGTCTTCATTGTTTCCATTAGCAGCAGGGATTGTGGTGCCGTTGGTGCCGTTGGTTCCATTGGCTTCCTCCGGGAACTTGAGGCCCTCGACGCCGGTGACGGTGAGCGCCAGATGGGCCCCTGCTCCGTAGACGCTGTCACTCAGGCTGAGGTGGTGGGCCAACTCCTTTCTCAGATTGTTCTTCTGTTCACGTTCACTCTTGAGGGCGTCCAGGGCCTCTTCAAGCTGACCCTCAGAGATTTCCTTTAAGCGTAAAGCGTCTTCCAGCTGGCTGTTGAGAAGGACAGTCTCCTCCTCCAGCACCTTAATTTCATGTTTAAGCCCCTCATACTCCACCTGCGCAGAAGCAAGGGTTGACAAGAAGCAGACAGGTTGAAAAAATACACCTCAGACTTTGGATTATGCTTGGTCAGTGCCGGTGGAGAAATCCATTTAAAATGTAATATTTTCCAAAAAACTGCCTTCACCTATTGCTCAATGTTAATTCCAAAATCACCAGATTATTTCAGATTCTTAGTGCATTCATATGAGTAATCACATTAATGGGTGAAAAACAGCCAAGTTGCAAATGTAATATATGCCATATATATATATATATACACCTCATAAGAGTGTTGTGGAATGTTACCCACACAGTGAGATATTATCATATACATACATATCATATACATACATCCTTATTGATATATGAAGATATAAATGTATTAAATACATGAAATAACCATAAAATGTGTATATGTACATACATTAAAAACACATTTGTAACAGCTAGACATATGTGTAAATACATGAACTTGTCCCAGTTTCTAATAGTTGTTATATATACAGTAGTTTGTACATATACTGTATGTTTTCACTTCGTATGTAGATATATTTCTTATATGGAAAATCAATATGCATATGGTATGGTTTCACAATATTTTATTCTATGGGTAGAATGATGAGTAGGGCATTTGTTTTGTAGTTCACGAAGTTATAACATGTTTAGAATATGTAACAGTAAAACCATATTATAAATGACCCCACATCAATATGGGAAATTGTGATTCAGGCCAATACATATATTTTATTTTATTTATCCATTATTCAGAGTGATTGCATAATGACTGTGACTTCTTACAGGAAATAATAAGTGCGATGAGCAACTGCTGAATCGATGGCAGCACTGTGTGATCCAACACTTACATAAACATAAATAAAACCACATTTAAAGAAGTGAGAAACTGAGAGTGAGTCATTCCTATTTCACGGAGAAGGGAGCGTTGACTTGTCATCATTAACAGCCTGGTGACACATCTGTGGTGTAATTCAGCTTTTACTGAACATGATACATGAGCTGAATGAGGAGATGAGCGAGTGAGATTTTACGCAGTGAAAATGTACAACTTACTTGGGTACTGACACGGTAAAGGTCTTTGCACTGACCTGGCTCTGCTTGAGCGTGGAGACTAGTTTCTGCAGAGTGATGTTCTCCTCCTCTAGCTCTGTGTAATCCTGAAGCAGCCTGGTCTCTCTGAACTTGTACTCTTTGATTTCCTCCCTCATCCTGCTCCTCTGCAGCTCCAGCATCTCGTTGCTCTGGATGAGAGAAGAGGTGGAGAAGGAGAGGAAGAATTCAGGTGAGAGAGAAAAAAAAAACAATGGTGGATTTCAAAAACACCAAAAAATGAAATAAAACTACAGTGAATGATGCAACACAAACTGGTTTGCAGGTAAATCGTATTTGATGTCATGCATTCTTTCATGGCACTTTTTTCAGCTTCTGTGAATTAAAGCTTTCCCAAGACAAAATGACACTAAAACTAAATCAAAAACCACAAAAAACAAGTCAATTCCTCAAACTAAAAAACTAACTAAAACTTAACTGAAATTAAAAACAATTATTGGAGCACTAAATAAAAATAAAAAGTAAGTAAGTTTTCAAAACTATACCTCCACTACTGCCCTCCACTATAAACCACTACTACATGTACCGGTATTTCTTTTTTTTCTATGATCACACAAGGATGAGAAAAACTTTTAAGATGCCAGTCAGCAGCTCCTTGAAAGATCATTCTTTCACGTGATCTGCTGTGAACGTATAGAAACCTGTGCATATGCAAGAGCAGATAAACTGTCAGTGGGGGAAACGCAGCGACCGCTAAAGTCATTAATCCTCATAGCCATTACTTGGCAGCAGTGGCAGCACACAGAGATGTCAGCAAAATCATCTGTGCTCACACAACTGTTAATGTTTTCGTCTAAAAATAGGGACAGTGAAATGCACACATTTCCACTCTGCTGATTTCAGTCCCCACGAGCTTTTGGTTGCTTGCTGACAGAAGGTTAATTAAATTACATCACCTATTCTAATAAATTAAAAGAAATAACAGTAATGCTTGAAATAATTCCTGTACATCTGAAGCCTATGGTTAATTCTCAGGTAAAAAGGTACAATTGCTCTCCTAAAGATGAACTAAACAGTATAAGTTATAAATGAAAGACATGCTCCTGTTTTTGAACACCAACGGGACACAACGTGCACAGTAAATGACATCTATACCGTATGCTATATATGAAACACAGAACATTACAGTACGTGTGCGCATGTGTGTGCTTCGTCCACTGCAGAGCTGCCTGCAGCCTCCCTGCAGCTCTCTGTACATATGGCAGAAGTGCTGACCCAGAGACAGTGTCAGGAGTAGGTGGGTTTACTCCCAGGAGGAACAAATTCATAAGCCAGAGACACATATGGTCTGTTCTGGAGTTTGAACCTCAATAACCTCTTTCTGTGTGTGTGTTTCAGAGGGATGACGACATTGGTGCTTTGAAAACTGGCAAATGTGCTGAGACTGAAGACCGTTATGATACAGTGAATCTTTTGATTTGTACAGTGGCTGACAGCGGCTCCTATACTCTTGAAGCTAATGAAGCCTAAACTACAAAGTCCATAGAAGTAAAGCGGGGCTGCTTCTACTGCCTCACTAAAAAGGTTTTGTATAAATTCAAGAGAAGAGAACACAAAAGCATCTTAAGAACATACATTATGGCTTGGTATAATACTTCAATGGCACATTTCTGGATGCAGTTTTATTGTTATAAAGACCTCATCCTGCTACGTGTTGTCCAAATACATATTCATGATAATGCAGGGAATTAATTCTGA
Source organism: Coranthus polyacanthus (assembly GCA_037367275.1). Lineage (NCBI taxonomy): Eukaryota > Metazoa > Chordata > Actinopteri > Kurtiformes > Apogonidae > Coranthus > Coranthus polyacanthus. The sequence continues at coordinate 2,544,363 of JAPQRN010000022.1, forward strand.
GCTGGGTATGAAGTGCACAGGTTTAGAGGACAATTATGAGTCAGTGAGGCTCTATAGAGGTGTTTTTGATCAGGGGATACAGCGGCTGGGGTCAGGGACAGCGCTGCACACAACACTGGCACAGAGCCTGCCAGAGGGCAGAGCTGACCTGGAGATCACAGTGCAGATTCTCAATGTGACAGTTTTAACAGATTCCTCATAACACGTCAGATCATTGTTGTCCACAGTAGCTGTGATAACGAGCAGAGCTGTGTATTGGCAAGAATCTGATCACACGACTCGGATCATGATGCACGGGCTGCAATTCAATATATTGCGATATATCACTGCACCGTAAGCAAGCGATTGTGATTTTTTAAAAAACATTTTCATGAAAACTGTCATAATACAAAGAACATGGCACCATATGCATAAAATCTGAGTAAAAGATAGATTTCAAAACTCAAAAATCTAGTGGTTAAGCACGACACAAACTGAACCACTGTCTGCCATGAACCTTTACATGTGAAACTATTAAATCAAAAGTGTTTTTTGAGAATCGATACAGTATCACAAAATGTATATATAATATAGCAATACTCAAGTGTATCAAAATTTCCTTACAACCCTAAAAATGAGGGAATCATTAACTGCAAATATGTGTAAACATGCTATCCTACACATACATACTTTATGGCATGTCTTTGTCTTACGCAAACAAAAATCTAATAAAGTGCTACCCTATGTTTGATCCCAAAAGGGCTGTGTTTCTTGCAGTTTTTCCTTGAAAAGTCTACTCTGATTAGTGTTGGTAAAAAGTTGAAACTTGCAGAAATGTTCTGATTAGATGCGACCTGTGTTAAATTACCTCCTCAGAGAACTGTAGCTGTAACACCTGTTTCAAAAGATAAAAAGATGTCTCCTACTCGTTAATAGGCATCAAGATGCAAATGAGTAATTCAAAGAGATTCAAAAGGGATGTGACAAACACATCATGAAAGAGCCACGGACAGCTGTGCATGAGAACGATTAATCAGGACCACGCTCTGCTTACTGCGCTCATTAGGTTATTAACTTTCCAACCTAAACTTTAGATTTTGCTAGATTACGTTGAATATCTCGTGTAATGAACTTGTCTGACATGACTGTGCAAACACTGATCCTTTGCGGAGATGTATTTTCTTGCTTCTAGGTTTCAAATATACATCCATACATAGACATTTATTTTCTGTAGAGTCATAATTCAGCCTCACAACACTCAGGGTTGAATATAGTGAATGAGAGTGTGTGTCAGTGTAGCGCTGGCTGTGTGATGATAGCAGCCTGGCTCACTCTGTCCCTACACATGTGCCGAGCTCAGGGCATTTCACTTAGTCCCCAGCTTAGCACCGGATTTGGCCCCCACAATGGGGTCGTGGCCGCAGCGTCTGACCCCGGTTCGAACTCCTGTGCCGCCCGCCACAGTGGCTGCAGACATGTATGCGTGCATTACCGCACGCTTTCTGCACGTACGCACATGTACACTGTTTTCTCTGTGGGCGGTTTTGACCTCTTTCTGCCCATCGCTGTGCCTTCTTGGCCTTCATTAAACACATTAACCTAATATAAGTTATTATACTGTAAAGAAGAATTGTTCAAATTTGATATGAGATCCATTTACTGAAACCATTTTTAAGCAATTGTAAAGTTTTATAAACATCTGTTGCAGTGTTTATGGATGCACTACACAGTATATATTCTCCATTTACAATGTATTATAAACATCAGTTGCAACTTTATAATAGCTGGATAATCTTTATAGACATTTTACAAAGTGCTACAAATGCCTGGTCCATCTTCTATATAATGTGTAGAGATTAAACAATATCTTAAAAATCATTAGCAAATACTTAGCAAAGTGTAAATTGATATAATGTGCGCAACAATAAACTGTTATTGTTGTTATTAGTAAACTGTAAATAGTTTACTAATGTTATAAAAATGTATTTTTTGTCATCTCTAATCAGCTATGATACAATTTCATAAACAAATTATTTTAGATTACAAAAACTAATATATCAAATGTAGCATTTTTAATAATTAGAAATAACATTGTTAATTATTAAACATTATTAACAGTAAAATAACGTTTAAAATAAAAGTTTAATTAACTACCAATTCACCATTTGTTAACGATGGTTATAACATTTTACCAATAAATTGACAAATAACAGTGTACATGTATGACATGTAAAACAACATTTTAACTAACAGTAGAAAAAAGTACATTACAATTGAGTATTTTACCACCACTGAAATCAGTCTACATCCACACACATCAGTCCTTCTGAGAGTTCGGTTTGTTTTTGTCTCACCTCTCGTAACTCCTGCACGAGTCCATTGAGCCTTTCGTTCTCGTTGGAGGCGTTGGAGGCGACAGAGCGGCTTAACGTCAGCTCTGTCTGCAGCTCCAGCAGGCGGCCCACGTAGTAAGCCTCCTTAGAAGCCGATTCCTGGAGCAGCGTCTCCTCATTGGACTCCCCATCCTCTGCCACCTTACGCTGGTTGGTGTAAGCCTGGCCAAACGCCTGGGGACACAGAACAGGTGGGAAGATCAGACAGGGGTTTTCCCTGGCTCAAAATAAGGCAGAGGTGGTAGGTAGAGGTATTCATTGGGTTGACAGCCTGAAAGAAAGTTCAAAAGCCCCATCGTTAACATTTCTATCTGGTAAATATTGCAGTCCATGGTACTGATTATGATACAGTGCCACCACTTCAGCTTAGTGCCACAAATGCAGTTACAAATGACAGAAACTCATTAAATGCAAGAGTTGTTAGACAACACCCATCATAGTTTTGTCAAGAGCCAGAGGTGGCTGTGACAGTGTGAATGTGAAAGAAAAAACAATAAAGCAACCAACATCATCCTTTGCAAAATCAGAATTAAAGTTACACTGATCTAAATCCTGCCATATAACATCAGTGTCCTAATCCATGTGAGGAATGTGCACCCAAGGCGTCTCCTACTATATTTTTGCCCACCGATAGCATACTCGCGGAGGATGTCCCTCAAGGATACCTGCGTTCCGTCTATATGTAGGGTGAGGTTTCATTGTGATCAATAAAAACACTGTTCCCCTTTTCCTGACACAGGTTTTCACAGCACTTAGAGCTGACTTGTCATGATAATGAAGCCAAGGCTTTGATTGAGAAAACAGCACAACAGGGCCTGTCGTTCTGCACCAAGCAAACCCAGCCCTATGTGGTAGCAACTGCACAGAAGTTTAGTTGTGAAGTTGCACGAACCAAAAGCAATATTTCTATTTTTAAAGTCTGGTTGGGGATAACAGGGATAACATATCTGTAATAAATGTAGGGACCTACTCTATGTTTATTCTATTCAAGCTGGCCTGAATGTAGACAGGAATTTGGTTCTTGAAACTCCAATGCTGCTGCTACTTTAGTGGGTCAATACATACTATGAACAACCCTTCACTAGCTTTGCAGATCAGCAGGAAAAATGAGTATGGTGGTGCCCGCAGTGGCCTCTGCGAGAGACAGTGGATCAATACTGTCTTCTCTCAAGCATATTTTATGGTTTACACTTGCCATATGAATCTGTAAACAATACAGCAATGTATAGACAGTATCGACAGTATCGCCTTCTAAACCAAATTGACCGTGCAGCCCAAATCGTAAGAGAGAAATATATTTCGGACCAGAGAATTAATAATTCACCAGAATCTTTCCTGCCTCACCATAATAACAACATTTCCTCTGTTTGAGATGAATCATTTATAAGCTATGAGCATCCATTATTTGGAGACATGAGCTCTAGTGTGCAGCTGTTTTTTCTTCCCACCGAATCCAGTCATTTTTCATTTTTCTATTTACTTCATGAGCTATCAGGTTAAGTAAGCGCTGTACAGTATGCTGAAGTCCTATTGTTAGACAGGGACTATTTTTTATAGTCAAAAATCTATTTTAGTAGAGATCTAATAGTATAAAGAGATCTGGCAGAGATTAGGGTGAAATAAAATGTCTTGCCTCATTGCTTTTTATCCACTACTTATGGATTTGGACTGTTTTTTGGGCTAAATATATTTGAACAAGAGGAACCCATTTACCAACAGAACACATCTCGTGCCACTCAACTTAAAATTATCAGCCCCTTTTGTCACGTTTGACTTGTTGTTTGGATCGTCATGACCAGAACAATGTTAACAATGTCGACTATCAATCTGCTCAAATCAATGAAAGGCTCGATATTAACTCAGTGTTTATGTAAAAGCAATCATTCACTGCGGCACAGATTCCCCTGTTGGACATATTAATTCTAACTGAATAGGACCCTTTGTTTTCCCGATGAATCACAAATGTCACTGTTAGCATATGAATAACAGCCAGCAAGAATCACTTCTGCAAAACATGTGTAAATAGACAGAACAAACATTTAGCCATTCAACCATGAAAACTGCCCTCAACAGTCATGCAAAAACTACTGTATCACCATTCTTTTTCATTTTCCCTGCAGCTCTTTCTCTTTTATCATTTTGCTCTGTTTCACACCCTCTTACTCGCTGGCCCTCGTGCCCTCCCTCACTCTCGGTGGAGGCACAGTGTGATTGTAGTGAATGATTAAGAGGGAGGGCCTCTGGAACAAAACAGATGATTAATTGTAAGCACAGCGGGACTGAATGAGCCCCCATTCTTGCTTTAGTGTCCGAGCAGGCCTCACAGCTACAGTTGAGCCCTACAGGAGGATGAGGATGAGGTGGCCACGCTGTTGAACTTCTAGTAATATGAAGCTGGAGAGATAAAACGGCGTATGCAGCCAAGACAAAAGTGTGCCGACTGATAAGACGACGTAAATGGCAGCAGCTTAGACTTTCACCTTTACTGCACACTGTGTCCTCTGACTGGAGCCCATTTGAAGCAGATGGGGCTGGTAATTGGTTGACAAGTAGAAACATGGTTTTTTTGTCTTAAATTTCAGTCTGTGCTGAGCTGGAGCTGGTGGTTTGTTGATGATTGGCTCCAAATCTAAGCTAACGGTAGCTAGTGTTGCACAGTTGCTAATGTAGAAGAGAAGAAGAGAGACCTTGAGCAACAAGCGTGATGATGTTTGCGGGAAAACCAACCCAAGTCCTCTATGTAGAAATCAGTGCACAGGCTGTTGTCATGGATGGAAACTGAGGCAGTCGTTAACTTAGAAACAGCGTTAGCTAACGTCAACAAATGTGCACAAAACAGACCCCAATACAAACTTCATGTAAACATACAAGCAGGCGTGAATTTTACATAATGAACCTTCAAAAAAACAAAACATTAAAATAAAACTGTTATGTAGAGAAGATTAAGAATGTGACCAAACACTCTAAGTTGACTTTCAATACTAATAAAACTAATAAACTGCAAACACATTTTCTTCAGCGCCCAAAAAGTACTGAGGCTTAAAGCCAACACACACACACTAAATGACAGTCAGAGCCGCAGAAACAAACAGGCAGTCCCATTTGCAGGCAGTGAGTTAGGAACAGCTCATAGACTGAGAATGAGTGGGTCTTGGGAGCGTAACGAGAGGCAGATGGTTTCATAACATCCCTCCTCCATGTTCCTCAAAGTCCGTTTGCTCCATCTGCCTGCTGCTCCTCTAAAAAGAAATAACGTGGAGCGACACTGATGGCTGTGGCTTAGTGTGTACACATAAAGGAGCGCATGACGCTGTGGCCCTCCTGTTGCTCTTTCACCGTGGTGGGCTTCTGGTGGGCCAAAAATAACATTGTGTTAGCTCTGTGTTTTTCATGCTACTTACATAAACAGCACCGACTGTGCTGCATGGTACATCATTATGGTGATAAATCTACAGCGGGGCATACATAATACAGTTATCCAAGCTGTTTAACATATGAGAAACAGTGAGGAAGATTAAAGTTTAATACTATTTCCTCGGGATGAAAATAATTTGTCACTGATTGGCAGCCCTTTTGGTTCTGTGTACTGAAAACTCCATAATGCATTCAGCCTTGAGGCTCCGAGGCCGTCTGTGCAGCAGTGGATAAGGTCCAGACAATGGAGTCCCCTCTATAGATATTCATCCCTGGGGCCACGGAAAGAGTAGCAGACAGAGCGAGCAAACCAACCTCTGCACCAGTGTAAGGGGAGGAGCATGTGTAACGCTGAAATCCTTCCCTTCTGTTGCAGTCCCTAATGAGGAGTCAGGGGAGGGCCCGTGGGTTTGTGATCTCGAATACAGCAGGAATCTATTTTTACACCCAGGAGGGAGAAGTGTGAACTACTTCTACACCAGCAATTAATCACCACCAAACTTCCATGATTAAGGGGGTCTACCAGGTCTAACCCACGTCATACACTGTAAAAAAGAGGCTCATTTTTAGATACACTCGAAATGCAGAGCTGGCAAAAGCTTGAAAACTAATTACATTTTCAATGTCAGAGGAAAGCTCAGAGTTAAACAAGTACATGGCACAAGCAAAGATCCTGTTTGAAATATATAAACAGGCAACAGATGATGACTGGGTATCCCAGGGTATTTCTGTTCTATAACTAATGTCAATTTTAATTATCTGAATTACCTGATATATGATGGGGTTGTCACTCAGAGTACCATTAATTAATTGTGTGTACAGTGTGAAATTAATGAATAGATTTAAATCTCACTGAGTCACATGTGGATAAAAAGATTAAAATCAATTAGCTCTTCTAAACCAATTATGTTTTGTGAATGTACAACATGAAAAATGTACCACATTTCTTACTCGGCTTGTCAGGGGGCAGCGTTAAATTTGTATCATGAGATAGACCTAAATGTCAACCAAAAAGACTAATCTCTGCGGCTGCAATGATTTGATAGTTACTGTATGTGAAAGCATGAAATCGGGGTATTAGTCAACCTCATGACAAGCTAAATTCTTATGATTCACACACACACACGCACGCACACGCACATGCACACACACACACACACACACACACACACACACAGTCCTATCCAGATGGTTGGCCCAGCGGACCACATCAAGGATTTCAGTACCATGGAGAGAGACAAGCAGGACTGCTGCTGAGAAGCCATACAGCTGTCGGCATCATGAAAGGAGCTGTGTGTGTGTGTGTGTGTGTGTGTGTGTGTGAAAGTGTGTGTGTGTGTGTGTGTGTGTGTGTGTGTGTGTGTGTGTGTGTGTGAAAGTGTGTGTGTGTGTGTGTGAAAGTGTGTGTGTGTGAAAGTGTGTGTG
>JAPQRN010000022.1:2551673-2562933 GCA_037367275.1 Coranthus polyacanthus
GAAGCCATATGTCTTCGTTCAAAATCTAATTCCAAATCCTGGCTGCAGGGATTTGCTCCTATTCAGCCTCTTGCCCACTACAGTTTGTCTGGTGGTTCCGTCGCCTATTGATCCAGATGCCAAGATGAGGGTGTGCAAAGATACGCCGACATCAAGACTCACCGTGAAGATGGGAGTTCTTATATCACTCTCATACACAAACACAGCTCTTGAGGTTTTGCAGCCATATAAGGCCCACAACTGGAACCACATTCAGAAGTGCTATTTGATCTGAACTGAATAATGAATGCTGGCAATACATGCATACAGTGCATACGTGCATAACAGTAGAGACACAAGAGGTGGATGCTGACAGGGCTCACAGCTCAAGGTCGCTTATGGAGTTGTTCCAAACAAAGGGCCAACAGAGGGAAGAGCTGAAGGCTGCATTTTTATGAACATAAGACACAAGGGGATATTTGCTCTATGTTGCCAATTTAGAAAGCCTCATCATTATTTATACAGTGTCATCTCTTATCCAGAGTACAGCAGTCAGTTTGTCTAAACGTCTCTGAGGCAAAAAGAAAATAGTGAAATTATGAAGCTGCGGTGTGTATCCCATGCGATAAAAGTCTAACCACTTATACTTTATTGTGTCTTTGGGTCACGTAATGGTTTATAGAAGGTCTTTTTAACCCGAAACCTTTAAGATATATATTGACTCACGTGTACTGTAGCTATTAGACAAAAGAAGCCACAGGGAAATGTACCATTTCCATACTGTCCTTAATATGACATCTGCAGAAAAACATATCAATTTATCAAAAATATTTGTATCTGTAATTTGTCAAAGGATTATTCCCAATTTAAAGTCATGTCCGAAATGCAGTGTCAGCCTCGTCTTGCTCAGCCTGCACCGCATAAGCCCAATAAAAAAATCATGATAAAATCACATGCTCGGCGTACTGTATATGGCAGGCAGCACTCAACACATTGCATTATGCATGCATGCTTTTATATTTACATCTTTCACTGTCTTCCCCCTGCCCTTTGAGTCGAGAGCTCGACTAGTTGAGCTCTTTGTTTTGACTCGGACGCAGAGTCCGAATGATCTTTTTGCATCTTGCAGCAGCAAGTTAAAATAAAGAGACAGCCTCATATAAGCCAGCAGCAGAAAACTGCCCGGCTGATATCTCACACTTTATGGATTATTGGATGATGGATGACACCATGGAGGGGGAAGACTGTGTAAAGTTAGAGAAGAAAGGAGGGGAAAAAAACAGAGATTAAACATTGGCTGATGGCTGTCACTTAACATAAAACATGCTTTTGCGCTTGCCTTTTTTGATAATGTTCCACTGACTTTTGCATTGTTTTGAAGCTGCTGTAAACCCTGTTTAGTAAAACCTTGGTTTTCGCTCTTTCAACGGTGTCAGCCAAAACTCTTCTACATATGACAGCAGCAAAGTTTCCTTTGCGTCATCCCAAAATGTCATCCCATCCTTTCAGTTCTCTGCCTCCCCACCTGCCTGTCTGTCTTTTCCCTCGCCAGAGTGAACATTTTCCGGAGGTGATATTACTTCCACAGAAAAAAACACCTCCTGGTTCCTCTCTGTCTGTCGCACACTTACCAATATGAGTCTGAGTGCAAACCTGCCATTACAATAACATCATGTCCACCCCCCCACCCCCCCAGCCCCCAGCCCACCCCCCTCAAGAGAGGTGCATTATAGGGCAAGGGGAGGAGAAACTACAAATGGAAATTGGAATTGCTTTTGGGACTGACTGGCCTATGCATTTTCACAGCAGAACGTGTTTGTATAGTCTTTGTCATCTATAATATAGTCAGTCATTTTGTCTGTAGTTGCTGAGTTGTTATGCTCACAAAAGGCAACAAATTGCTGCTGAGTGTTTGCTGTTGTGTGTGCATGTGTATACAGTATGTGCAAGATGGCCAGATTTACATGCATTTACCTGCTGCGTTTGCATATGTGCAATGGCACACCGTGTGGTACGCCCTGGTTCCTCAGTTCAGGTCTCAGCTGGTGGAGAATATGTGACACATGTACTATGCACGCACACACACACACACTTGCAGGCTCCACATTTCAGCAAAGTCTATGAAGCCTCAGCTGCTGTAACGCTGGACCAGTTTGGTCTTGATGTCTCAAACTTACGTGTTATGTGTTTGTATTTAATATAATCCACCATGAAATGACAGAAATCATACCATGGTGTGCCTAAAGTATTTTCAAGGCCTTTTAAGTTGGTTGAAACTTAAAATTAATAAACCTCTATATGCATCCTTGCAGCAGAAATGGGATGCTGAGAGTGAGTTTTGGTGCTGAGAGCAGAAAGCGTTTTCTTACTATACGTCTCCTCTCCTCTACATTTTTTCCCCTTCTCCCAGCTCTTTCAGTCCGCCCCCCTCCCCGTCTTTTTTTTTCAGCCTCCGGCCCAATCACTCTCCCACGTTCCTTGTATCCTTGTGTGTACGTACTGTATGTCTCTGGACAGCTGCCTAAGCAGTGCTGGAGACACTACTACCCCATGGACCTGGCTTGTTAGTGCTGTCTCTGGGCAGATAAACCTCAGATACAGCAGTAAGAGGCAGTAGGAGGAGGATTCCATCACTGCAGAGAAGGGTGGGCAACGTGTTCATATGGCTCACGGTGATGATCACAGTGTCAGCTTGAAATCATGTGTAAATTAAGAGCACTGTCAGAGCAGCGTTGTAGTCACAAAGGGTCATTTTAAGCTCGGACTATTCCCTCTGTTTATTTAAATCATTTAGTATTTTATTTTCATTTTGTGCTCTGAGTTTTCACACTGAAGATGCACCTGAAAAAAGGTTTAAAAAAGTTATTGTAGCTGCTGTCACGAAGCACTTGCTGTTTATAAGCTCTTTAGAAATTGCAGGAAAAAAACTGCAGAAAAACTGACATTTGTGAAAGGTGGAGAGCAGGCAGCTCATGGGTGTGTTCTTTTCTTTAGGCTTGAGGTTATGAAAATTGCCAAAAGAGATCTGCATCAAACATTTGACATGGTACCTTTTATAAATCTAGAAGATTTCATCACCATTCATCAGTTGAGCAGGAAATCTCTCTTCCAGTGATGAATATCAGCTTAAATCACTTAGGTAACAATACGTGCTATGTGTGCTACAGTTATTATTCTTAAGGGGCATCTGTCAACACTTTTTTCCCTGTAGATGATTGATTGATTAGCTGTCACTCCATTCCTCCTTGAATTTTCTCCGCAGTAATTATCTGTTCATGCCAAGTTGATATCATGCAACTGCTCAGTCTTCAGGGACCAGTGATGGGTGTGAGGCAGTTGCTTGACCTCACCTCGTTCAGAATTAATTATTATGGAGCCCGGTAAAGGACATATGCAAAGTCACACTGTATCTCCAGCCTTTGCATTCCTCTGGGTCTATGAACCTTCTCTTTCTCCACGTCTTCTTTGAGATGGTAAACCTCCAGAAAAGAAGTGAATGGAAGGATTAGCAAAACTTGAATACTTATTAACATTTATTAACTTCTAAATACTAAGAGCTCCCTGGTGCATTTGACCTGGGCCTTGTTTTTAGGGCAAAAAGAGAGAGCAGCTGCGGTTGTAAATCTATCCATCTTGACTGAGGAGAAAGGATTCATTACAGGCAGGTTTCTCTGCTCTCTTTCTCTTTCCTCCTTCATCTCTTTTCTCCATTTTTGCATCAGCAGGGGTGCATGGGAGGGCAGCAAACACGGACGGAGGGGATGAATCAATACCTCATGGGACGGTGTTATTCCCTGCTTTCGGCTGGGCTCTACACCATCAGCTCACCATCCCCCTCCTCATTTGTGTTTCTCTGTTTCCTTTGCCCCCGGTTCCCCTCCAGGAGCGAAGTGGGAATTATGCATTGATTTCTGCTGTGGTGAAAAGGTCTGAGCCAAGCTACACTCTAGTGTGTATTGTATTGTATTGTATTTTATTGTGTATTGTTTTGTGAAAATCAGTGCTTGTTGGTGAAACACATTTGACAGATTCCATGTAACATTATTGCGAGCCGCCCACAATGAGCATTTACAAAGCTTTTATGAGAAATGAAGTTAACACACTGTGATGCTGTTGGACATTAGTCAGCTTTGAAATGAAGCCAAATTCTAACACGTACAAGACATTAGACTGCCTGCAAAGGCTTAATATGTAAGATTAACACATACTTGTATGCTTATGTGGAGTTTATGTTGAGTCTGTTGTACTGGGAGCCGGTCATCTGTTGACATTAGCTGACTCCATCTGTAAACTAACAGTAGCTAGTGTTGCACACTGTTGCTGCTGGAGAGGAGCAGATTTAGAAATCAGTGTACATACAGGGAGTTATGTAGTAGTAAGATACAGAGAGCACTGCATAACGAGTTGTTTGTAACTTGCTTTGCTTCACTGTAAAGTCATGACAGCAGACTTAAAACCAGTTAAGATCGTTTTTGAGCTGCTGTGATGAGTGGGTGTGTCAAGGAAGTTTTATTACCAGCAATTTGTTAAGGACATTAGCTAAACTGTTTCGCTTCGCCATGTTAAGATGTTCTCCTCTACATATTAATCGGTATGTATATCATGTTATGATAGCCGATTAATTGATCGATATCATGCCTGAAAAATAATTTAATAGTCGGAAATGAACTATCTTTGACTTTATTAGAAATTGGGGAGCTGTTGAATGTACAACCAAGTCAAAGTAAATTACAGCGTTTGTCTTTTGAGCTATTATTATCACTCAAATTTAGTAACTGCAGTTTGGAAGAATAATATCGGTCACTATCGGAGCCAACTTTGGTGCTAATTAATCAGCAAAACTAATCGGTCTTTCTCTAGAAGCCTTGACACTGCAGTAAATTGCTGGTCTAAAGCATAGGGCTAAAGTCACAAACTTCACATAAGCACAGGAACACGCGCAAATCTTACATATTCAACCTTTAAATGTGCTTACAGTCATTGTGGTCATTGTGGTGTCTTCAACACAGCTATGTTGAAGATGTAGGCTTATTCTCTGTCGAGTTATAGGTTTCAGGTTTGGTGGTGTCGACCTCTGACCCTTGCAACAGGCCGACGGCTGCCGCTGACCATATAGATAAGGACCTGTCTGACCTTGTGTTTGGCCTGTGGGTGAGGTTGATGTGTGTCTGTGTGTAGGCGTGTCTGTGCGTGGGTTTTGCTAAGAACTGAAGAGAAGGTCATTTGCCTTTGTTGAGTCACACATCACTATTGTTGTCCTGCATGCATTGCCTGTGCATGTTTTTTCCTCTCTCTTCTTCTTCTCTCTGCAGAGTCTGTGTCTGTGTAGTATGAGTGGTAGTTGGGGGGGGGTTTGGGTGCGGATGTTGTGATTGAGACCAGAGAGGGAGAGGCGGTGGTGAGTGACTGTAAGCCATCAATCGGGGCTCTTTGTTGTTTCAGGTTTTTATGGTTGTGTTGACATAATGGAGAAGAGGGGAGGAAGAGGAAAAAGTGGGGACTGTATATATGATGAGAGGCGGGATGGGCTAGTCCAGGAGGATGTAATCCAACAAAGGCTAATGCTTTTCCTGCCACCAGCAGTGCTACTGGGAATTGAACTGCTGCTCACTATACCCAGCCCAGAGATTAAAAAAAAAAAAAAAAATGTTGTGTCAGCAGAATCAAATAAGCATTTTTATCATTTTTTAAATTTCAGTTTGACCCTGATTCTTTTGTTTTGTGTCTGAAATCTCATGATCCTCACATGAGCGAGAAACCTACTTAATGAAACTGTTCTCTCTGCAGAGACCCTTCAGGCCTGTTCTGCACAGATTATGTTTTTTTTTCCAAAAGCTCAGTTTTGCTGCAGTGAAATACAGTAGTTGGTAAGAAGGAAGAGGGAACAGGACTCCCCTGCCTGCAGGCTGCTGTATTGATTAGTCGTCTACTTTAGCTGTGTGTGCTGCAAAACTCTGAAAGCATAGCAAAAAAAAACAAGCAGCCTGTCGTCGCACAGGAAAACTTCTGTATTTGCAACTGAAAGGTGCTCCATGTATGAAATGAGAAATAATGCATGTCAGCCATCATTCACATTAATTCAGTACAAATTTGTATTTTTTTTCCAATTTAGAGTCTTTGGTCGTGTCTAGACGGAGCAATTTAGTTGCTTCGTTCATGCTTATCATCCCTGCATGTAGGGAAAGAGAAGCTCCTATCTAGATCACCAGAGGCAGTTATATCCAGCTACAACAATGGCCATTCATTCTTCTGATTGAGCATGATCCTCTGAAGTTCTTGCTCATCCTCCCCCCTCAGTGTACATACACTCTGGCATGGATGAGCACACACAAACATGCACTTGTAGCGGGTGTAACACAGAATAAGGTCAGAGGATCTGTCTTTGTCACATCTGCCCTGTTAGGGGATGTATACGGTTAGACAGGTAGTAAATCAAACCCTAGTTAACCCATTTAATTAGAGCTTTCCGCAATCACAATCAGGTCAAGTCAGGTCAGGACACTTAAAGGCACAATCTGCGGAAACCCAGTTTCATCCATAAATAGATATAGGTAAGAATCAAGGAGGGAGCAAAGTCTTGCGGATGCTGCTGAGGTGCGACAGCTGACATCTTGTTAGCAGCCTCGACAGCAGTGTGCCCGGGAGTATACTAAAATTTCCAGAAGTCTGCAGGCTTGGCATGGAGGCTCTCCTGTGGCTACACAAAAGAACTGAGTCACCCAGAGGCCTTGTGTGTCAATACCAAGAGCGTCACAGTGTGCAGGTTCATTGTGTGTGCCTGGCTTGGCTGAGTGCATCAGCAGAGACTAGAACCCAACCAATACTCGCTTATTTGAACTGAGTTCCCCAAATGTGGTTATCAAACACTTGACATGTTATGGAGAGAGGCCGTTTTATAGTTTAACATTAAACTGTACTGTCCAAAATGAGTCTGACATCAGTTCACTGAACAGTAAACTTCACTTCACTTGTTATACAACATATTTTTCTGCATTATATGTTCTGTAAAAGTTTTATTATTGGTTTTATTATACATAACAGTATATAAAGGCGTTTTGCTCAGGCTGTTGCAGAGACCCACTGCAGAGGGAGGGGACCATGTTATCATTATAATCTGTCTCCTATCTCTCGATCTGTCTGCCTCTGGTGGGTGCGTCTGCTGGCACTGACACTGGACCAGACTGTATTCTGATAACCTGCATCAAAAAGCCACACTCATTACTTTTAGGGCACTGGCTGGATCTCACTTTACCTCCTCATGATTTTTTTCCCCCTCTTTAATCCTTGTTCCTCGAAATATGTCTACCATAAATGGAAGAGAGGTCAAAGGAGGGAGGGAGGGAGAGAGGGAGGGAGTGTGTAAGAAGGAGGAGACAGAATGGGTCGATGTCCACACTCCCTACATTAGCGCTCTAATTCTTCTTCACCCCAGGCATGTTCCTGATCACTCAAATGACTCAAGAGACTCAGTACTTACGGATCATACTGATTCATTGTTGTCATTTAAGACTTTCACAGGGAGAGGAACCACTTAATAGATTAAAATTTTGAAATAATTTGTCCTCCGAGCAATTAGAAGCACAAAGAAGGAATTAGTAAAGAAATTAAAATGACTTGAAAATGAATTGGTAATACCAAGTGTGATCTTTTACAACGACTCGCCATGAAAACAGATTATAATTCACCAAAACCTCTTAGCGAGCTTAACTTGTTCTGTTACTTCAGTTTTTGTGAACCCCGGAGCCTCAGTGGATCAGTGTTTATCAGGGTTTATCCTGAGAGAAGGGATCTGTCTGGCGCACAGATTTGCCTCATCGCAGCAGAAACACAAGCAATTACACACCTGCACACACAAATATATATACACTTGCTGACGTAGAAACACCAAATGAGGCTGCGGAGTCCCTTTGAAATATTATTTGTTTGACAAAGAATTGCTGAATAGGCTGTAAGACTAAGGACACAATGGGGTTGGGACTATTGTAGATATTTTCTTGCCATTTTTGGACATTTTAATAGACTAAGCAATCAATATTTCAATATTGAAAATGACCTGCTGTCTCACTCAGAGTGTAAGGGATTAAGGCTGTATTGTATAGTATACATGTGTATTGTTTGTTGTCTCTTATGCTGCAACACAGTATACAGTACTTTTAATTTTTTTCATTATTCATTATAAAGTGAAAATTTAGAATAGGTTAATCAATTCTATTTATTGTTAAAGAAACCATAATGTATTACAGCTCGTCTTTCTCAAAAACCATTAGATAAATCCTATTTTTCTTTCTATCAGTCTTTCTGTATGTGTGTTTCAGGACTCTTAGAAGGCATTTTGCATCGTACTTACATCCATTTCAGCCTGACGGCTCTTGTACTCTGTACAAATGAATGGCAGGAGTCAGGAATGAATACCAGTTAAGTACATGTAAGAGCGTGCCTGTGGCCATGTGTATTTTTGAATCTGCATTTGTGTGCTTGAAATACCTGAAGGGTAGGCCATGTGTTTCCGTGGTTGACTTGCTCATGATGTCCTGCGAGGCACATTACCAAGCAGAGAGAAAACTATGACACACTTACAGCTGGTTCGGTTTGTGCAGTTTGTTAGGGCTTTAATGGGTTTTGTTTCTGATCATATAAAAAGGACTAAATCTTGCGCACTTAGGCTGCATTCACACTGCCAGCCTTAGCGCTCAATTCACATATATTAGCTGAGATTTGATATTTTTGTTTGGCTGTTCATATTTTCTTCTTTTTTTTTTTTTAAATGTGGCCAATATCAGATTCCAGGGTGAATTAATATGTGTTGCATTTGTATGGTTGAGCTCATTTGAAAAATTACTTTATTATATTTATGTGACTCCCTCCAGTGCAGAATAGTAATGAATCTCAATCTAGAGTGATTTAAAAGTAACACGAATTCTGATCTGAATGTTCATATTGAGATCACGTTGCAAAAGACCAGATCTGTATCTGATTTAGGACCCCATATGGAAGAAAACAGATCTGAGTCACATCTGAGATCAGATTTGGACCGCTTTTTCCAACAGTCTGAATGTTAACTTAATTTAACTTTGATTCCCTTTTTGCTTTATCCCACCAAGGTCCGTAAAGCTAACATCCAGAAAGGCAGAAGTCTTGATGATCCAGTGTTTAATTTCACTGTGGGTCAGTGTGCTAAGCTCATATTAGGTGATAAGACAAGGAACATTTTACAGAAGTTACAGAGACTAAGACCGGAGGAGCTTGTAAGGATGGATCAGATCCGAGAAGAAAAAAGAGGAAATAAAGTCATTTGGGATGCAACGAGCAAATCTTCCTCCCAGCTGTCTCTTTTATGAATTCAATGTCCATTCAGTCAAGCACAGACAGAGCGACTATAAGTGATAGACATTCTGGGAAATAATCCAGACATCTTTCTTATCGTGAGCAGACTTGAGCCAAATTGAATCGCTCCAACAAGATACATCTTCTTAACTAAGCACAGCCTGTCCCCTGGCTGCTAGGGGACAGGGGACACAGCCTGTCCCCTGTCTGCTAGGGGACAGGGGACACAGCCAGGGGACAGGCTGCTAGGGCCTAGCAGACCCTTCGGTCTGCTAGGCAGTGTGTGTTGTAGGCATTGTGTTGGTGACAAAGTGGCACAAGTGTCACTATTGTGGAGCTGCTGTAACCGGGATGGATTTTCCGCTATGAAGCATATTAACGGATTTTTCCTGCTGCTATCCTGCATTATAGATTTTTTTTTTTTCTCGAGCGTCAGCATAATAGTGTATTGTTATCAGAGGAATAATAGGGCTCCCTGCACTAAAAAGCATTTCGAGGACCAGGAAGCAGGGCAATTCACTTCCTTCATACTATCTATAAAACATTCATAACACACAAGCTCAGTGTTTATGTAGACAGTAATTCATGAATGGAAGCGCTGTCTACCAACAGAGGAAATTAAATCTGGGGATTTAAATGGTGCAGTGGAGCCTGTCTGAGCACTCGGCATTAAAATAATAAACTACAAACATCCTTGTTGATTCAGTGTGTGTGTTCCTGGTGGTTTTAGGGATAAGCACACACACACATCCTCAGTTGTCTTAACTTTAGCTTGTAGGCATATGTCAATACGTCTTGGCGAATTTTTATTCAGTTTTATTTTTAGCAATGTAACATACTTTTAATTGGTTAATTTTGTTAGTGTGACTGACCTCCGTTCTTGCTGGGTTGTGATTACCCAGCTTCCCCTCGCTTGTTAAAATGTGCTTGTGTGTTTTTTTTTTTTGTAGATGACAGATCTCTTGACTT
Organism: Coranthus polyacanthus; assembly: GCA_037367275.1. Classification (NCBI taxonomy): domain Eukaryota; kingdom Metazoa; phylum Chordata; class Actinopteri; order Kurtiformes; family Apogonidae; genus Coranthus; species Coranthus polyacanthus. The sequence goes on from JAPQRN010000022.1 coordinate 2,561,946, forward strand.
GGCACTTTTCCCTGTGGCTGCGAAGCACATGAGGACACTTCTGTGTCCTTGCAGAAGGACAAAATATACCGGAATTGTTTCCCGTAAACCTTTTAAAGTGGCTGATCACATTTATATCTTTTATGTATGTCTGAATTCATTGAGTATTTTAGAAAATGTTAGCGTCAATACACTGCATGTACCTTGAATATGGCTCTGGTGTGAGAGTCAAGATAATGTCACAGATTTCTCCAGATTGACTGCAACAGCAGAATCAAATATCTAGATTAAATTATAACGTTGTGCATGTTGCTGTAACGATACAGTATTTTTGCAAGCTTTCTATTGCTCAGTCATTTTGGAAATTGCTCCTTGGCAGAACCTGCAATGAGGAATGCAAAGTCATGTAAAGTGAACAAAACTGGAGAAGAAATGGTTTAAAGTATCTCTAAGTGAACATGACAAACTCCACATGTAGTGAAGGGAAAACTGCTTTTGTCTCTTTGTCTTTGTTTTGTTCACCTTTCTGCTTCAGCGAAACATGTATGTGTCCAACAGAGTGAGCAAGCGACTGAGTCAGTGTGGTTTTGTTTTATTCACTCTTTATACGCTGTGTTTGTTTCGTTGTTGTGATCGGACGTTGACACATTGCTCACTGCCCTCTGACTTATGTCTGTCCTATTTATTCTGTTTTTGATGCTGTTCTTTTGTGGTTATTTGTGATATTCTCAGCTGTATTTTTTGTTTGTCTGTTTGTTGTTGTTTTTTTGGGGGGGGGGTTGTTGGGAGAGATGCAAAGCCTTTTTTGGATTATTTGGCTCAGGCTCAAACACAAGGATGAATGAATTGACGCATCTATCATTTTAAAATTCAGGAAATGTACTCTAGCTTTCTCTTTTCTCTCTCTTTATCTGTCTTTCAGTCTCACTCTGGCAGATCTGACTTTCACACACACACACACACACACACACACACACTAACACACACACACACACACACACACACACAC
>JAPQRN010000022.1:2572791-2585518 GCA_037367275.1 Coranthus polyacanthus
TTGCAGTATTTCAAAAGTTTCAAATTAGCTTCCAAATACAGGGAAACATGGCTTATGAGAAGAGAAGAACAAAAAGCCCATAAGTAATCTCTCTGCTGTGCATGTCCTGGCCAGAGCCTACACCATGTCTGACAAATCTACAAGTTTCCAACAAGTGAGAGCTGGAGAGATTTTCTTAGTCACACATATACATGTACAGTATGTTTAAAAAAACAGCCAGACAGTAAAGTGAACTCAGATGTGGTGTGTGTGTGTGTAGCTGTTGTTTCCTATCGTGCTGTGGAGTTGCCTTGGTAACAGGTTTGTGGTTACGTACAGCACGGTTTGTGGAGAGCAGAAAAGAAGAGGGTGGAGAAGAAGAGAGTAGGATTGATGGGTCAAGGAAAAAGGGGGACAGGAGTAGAGCTAGTCGAGACAAAGGAAGAAGGGTGGAGGTGGAGATTATAAAAGGGAGGAGGAGAAAAAAGTCTGACTGATGTTTAGATCCAAACGGGGCAAGTTCACTGAAGGTGGATAGGGGAGGCCTGTGTATGGCTTCAAAAAAACAAAACAAAAACAAAAAAAACCCCAGAAATAACCAATAGGAGCTTTGGGAAAAGGAGGATGTCTGAACAGGACAAGGGAGGGAGAAAAAAAAAAAGTGGGCGCAGCAGCGTGGGTGGGAGATTAGAGAAGAAAAGGAGGAAGGACAGAAGGGTAAGGAGGATGTTTCTGAGGTCAGGTCTTTACTGTCCCCCACCTCCTCTGCTGCCCCTTCATCCTTTTTATAGCCCAACCCACAGACAGACAGCACGGGGTGGAGAAGAAACGCTCAGAGGAGTGAGGATAGTATGTGTGGGAGGGAGGTTAAGACGGGAGAAGAGAATGAGGTAGTGAGAGAGCTCAGCAATATGGAGACAGACAGACAGACGGACAGCTGGGAATTAACACCCACCAGCAAAAAAAAAAACAACAAAAAAACACTGCCAGACCTTTACTCATCGCCTGCTCAATTTGCTGAAGCTAGCAGCTAATTTGGCAGTAGTCGACCGCGATTTCAAGAAGGCGTTAAAAGAGAGAACATTCGCCCCTCATCACAAGTGGTCTTTTCAAGTCTTCCTTGGCATCTTTTTCTCTCTAAACATATTTCTGAAAGTGTATCATGAGCTTGGTGGGTAACACAGCAAGCCAAGCCCTGTCATTAGGGCTGAGCGATCTGGTCAAAGGATCACGTGACGATCACAGCCCACGATCTGAATCTGAATTTTCTCACCTCTTAAAAGTGTAGGTGAATTACAACCTAGTAATTACTCTGGATTTCTCTGGTTTCTGGGAGGACTTAGGCTGTGTGTGATGGCTATTTGTTGTTATCTGACTAAAGACTATGTTGTTCTGCTGGAGTTTATAATGAATCAAGACATTTTTAACACACTTTAACTTAACACTAAAGCATCTGTGTAAATCGGGCTCACAGCACAGTGGAGTTCGGAAGCAGCACCAGAAGCTTGCAGACTTACAGTAATTCTTCGCTTTCTGAAGTCATCATTTTCAGCAGTCATTACTTCTTCAGCAGCAGCAGCAGCAGCAAAACAACACGTTACACAAACTGACAGTTAAAGCAGACTAAATCGACCACTTCAGTGTGGATAGATGCTAATGCAGCGCTATAAACGGACTGAAATTATCTCACTGGCCTAGCAACATTAATGCTACAAACCCATAGTGAAACACACCAATCAAAATCTGAAGGGACTCAGGGAGAAGTCGCACTGAGGCAATGTATTCCAACTTCATCACGTGTAGGGACGCATTTTCACATTATGTAATTTCATTCAGTAGCATTAGCTAATGTAACATTAAATGCAAACTCAACATTCAGGTTTACCACACATTTTTAGACACAAAAATTTCAATCTTTGCCATGACTTTTAAAAAGGGATGATATTATATATTTCCATGACCAGTCACAAAAACCTTGGTATATGAACAGATTATAGGAAAATTAAACAGCTGACGTTCTCATTTCCTAATTGTAAGTTGTTTTTATATTAACTTCAAACTATTTTCTAAGGAATGTAAATATACAGATTCAAAATTATGCAAAAATGCATTCTCTTTTTTTTTTTTTTTTTTTTTTTTTAAACAAGAACATGCCCCCACAGATTTTTCTCAATTTCAACATTGTTGGGAACAACTGATATAAGTAAAAAAAAAATACATAATATAACATAGGCCTAGCCATTTTTAGATATTTTAATGTGGAAATATTACATATTATACATTTAAATGCTCCCAATAACTACATGTGAATCTAGCTTGGAGGCTGGCAGGCTAACTGCTGGGGTGAGGCTTCTCGGTGTGAATGAAACAGACACATGCCAACTGCAGAGGTAAAAACTGGATTTAATGAGGGACAGTATTAGCTGGCTGTCCCTGTGCCTGCCTGGTTGGCTGTAAACACATCTGCTGTGATGGAGATAATGCCTTTACGGCTATTATTAGCCCTTCTTAGATGGCTAGCATGCTAGCAGCGGCGCTAAGAGCAGAAGACCAAATTAGCCCAGGACATTTAGCCGGACCAAGGCCAGGGTCACAGTCAGCTAGCATGCGAGACTGAAATAACTGACACTGTAGCTTTGTACAGGTTGTAGCTCATGAAATACAGTGCAAGTACAACACTGTTAGCTTATTCTTTTAGAGGCCTGTACCGTACTTCTTTACTGCACTGTCATTCTGGGGAAATATATATTCTTTTAATATGAACGTTTAACAATGTTTCACTGTTTATGTCTATTTTACATACTTTCTGATTATATTTCTTTATAATTCTACTGTAAATTGTTGAAGTACTTGTTTTTATTTTCCTCTGTATGCTCCTTTTGTTTCTGGAAACACTTCAAATTGCCTTTGTGTATGAAACGTGGTATATAAATAAACTTCCCTTGCCTTAAATGACAAATAAGCTATACTTACAACTCTGTCGGTCTGTCTGTTTGGGTGTGGCTAACTGGTATTGTTGTCAAGAAACACAGCGTCATCGTCTTATATGCATGACTGCTGTACTGTAGATGCCAACAGTCAGTGAAAGGTCCACTGGCTGCATCACAATCATCCTTTGACAGAGCACAGAGAGAGGTTGCATTTCTTCTCATGTAACATAAAAATGTGCATGTGTAAACCTCTGTTTGTGTGCAGTGCGTTATCTACACAAAGCGAGGGAGTGAAGTGTGTGTCGTATATGGTCACATGACTATTCACAGATCAGACTGATCTGAACTCCTGCAGGTTACAGTGGACTAAAATACTCTTATATCACGCCAATATGATATCTTCTCTCTCCAGAATGGTAGAAAAATCTCATCAGTTTTGTTTCTTCCGTTCATATACTATTAATTATATTACAGTATTTCTTCAAATTAAAACAGTCTGGGTCTCCAATAATGGCAGGCGTCAACATGAACAAATAAAAGCCGGACACCAAGTATAGGACTGGGGAAAAAATAAAAGTGGATAATTTAAAAAATAAAAATAAATAAATAAATAAATAAATGTCACCAAATGTTGCAGCTTAGACTCTTAACTTGCAGACACGCCAAGTACTTTTCAGTGGCTTAGACATTTCTTCTGACTCAAATCACTGACTTAAAGCAGCTACAATTGCTATTTGGCATCATACAAGACAGCAAATAGCAACATGCCCAGCTGAAGACAGTGTGTGGGGAGGATAAACATAGTAACGCTCTGCTGGCACATAAGGGCTACAAACTGACGCTGCCAAGATAAAGACAAGGTATGGAAACGCAACAAGGACTCTGTGCCACTTTGTTCTTAGCGGGTGGCTTAGACAACTTTACAGCTGAATTTAATTTGCTAGGACTTCTGTGTTTCACGTTTACGTTGACGATGAAGACACCCAGCAGCTCCTTAATTATCGAACCTCAATGAAGAGCCTCAAGAACAAAACTGTGTGTATAAATGCAACAAATAGCTATGTGGGAGAGAGAAACGACTGAGTCAGTAAAGCAGATCGAGGGCATCGAGCACATACTGCTGTGCCAAGGAGCTGGAGGTAAGGACTGTGACAGAAACAAGACTGGAGACAGTGACTTGGCACAAAAGCAAACCCAAAGAATGGGAAAGGTGTAGAAACATTTCTTTATGAATTTATAGAGAAAGGGAGAAAATACAATACAATGCAACGTCACACCTCTCACCTCTTTGTGCTGCAGGAAAAGTAAATCTATTGGAACCAACAAATCCACAAACACTGAACTGCTCAGGGTACTAACCTACAGCTGGCATTTCAAGACAGACAGGAGGACACACAGACGCAATGAGAAGGCTTTGTCAGAAAACACAACTGTATGTGGAAAGGTCGACAGTTCACAAACACTCAAACATGAATACGTACCTTCGTCCATAAGATTTCCAAATAAGGCTTTCGTCTTCTCTTGAAATGTGGGGACCTCTGAAAAGAGAGAAGGAAAAAAAACAATATGTAAACAACCATAACCCAATAACAGGACAATCAGCAGCTAGTTATGATACATCCCACCAATGTTTTCACTTGTAGTAAAGCAACAATTGGTGCAATGTGGTAATTTGAGAGAAAGTTTTTTTTTTTGTTTCCTGTCATGATTTAGAAATGTGGGCATGTGGTTCATGAACATCTGTACTGGCCTGGTTCTGTCATTTCTGAGGGACAGTATTGTACGGGATCAACTGTCAATTCACAATATGAAGCAGGTCTGACTTCCACATACACACAAACGGTCTCATTTTTCATGCATGCATCGTGGCAGTGCCATCAGGCTGTAAGACACCAGGAAGGACAATGTCCGTCTTGTGCCCTGTCACAGAGCAGACTACGCATTAAAGCCACTAACTACGCTGCTAATGCAGGGTATATTAGAGTGGGTTTCTAAAATCATCGATTCCTGCTGAGCTGTCCGTCTCCTCTATGCTGTTTTCCCAGCACTCTTCATCTATATTTCATAAAGCACATACAGCTTCAGCCATGTAAAGACTTCCAACTCCTGTGTCAGTATCATAATGTGCTGATTCAACATAATGGTCGTTTTCCAGACAGCTACGCAAGCCAGCCAGATGAACTCTGCTACCAAAACTATGATGAGATTTTTCAGCACTCATTCTAAGGGCGTTTTCATACCTGAAAGTCCGAACCAAGGTTCATGGGTTTTTTTGTTACATTGTATACATTTGGTCTGGTTATTTTTGCTTTCACACTGCACTTTCAGCAGTGGACTACATCCTGTCGTCATCATCTACGTGTGCTGCATCTTCCTTTATAGACAGCTATGCAGCCGACGTCAGTGTGTTAATTCAGCTCATGTTCAACTTCTTCCTTTTATTTTTCTGCGCCAATAGCCTTGCATAAGTTTCTGTAACTGGTCTCAAAGACTGAACCAAACCAAGGCTCAGTTTGATTCAGACAGAGACCACCTCTTCTAGAAGGACCGAAGACCAGCTGTGGTCCTGCAAATTTGGATCAGATCAAACTGAAAAGTCAGAAAGTCCAGACCAAATGTGGTAGATGTGAAAGCGTCCTAAGTGAGTATCATTGTTAAACAATATATCACTCCAGTGTTAAAATGTATTCATCTACAGAGTTTTCTCAGATGCACACCAAGGTTATAACAGAATTGATTTATTTTTTTGATTTTGACTTTGTGTTTTCAAACACACATTTTTCTGCCTCTAGGCATCTCACAATTAAAACAATAGCAGACAATGTCCACCACTTCTGTTATTACGTTTCACAATAAAAGCTCTAAACATATACACCATATGAATGAACTTAGTAATGATAGCTATAAATGTTTACTGAATATATGGGATGTAACGGCATCGACAGGCGAACAGACTACTGAAGAAGACGACTTCAGTAGATTTAGTGCGCAGGAGGAAGATGAAGATAGCAACCAATGACTCTTCTGGTAGGCTAACGGCCTATGGCTGGTAGGATGGTTATTTTTTTAACCAGCCGTGTTACTGCAGTTTTACTGCTGTGTAACTTTTATTGCCGTGTTATAGGCACTGTTTGGAAAAAAGCATTTATTTACAGTTAAAAATCTTTCTGTGTACCATCTTTATGTGTAGGCATCTCATGTTACAACATGGACACCTGCAGCTTATAGACAAGTGTGGACTATATACGTACAGGTATGTCATTTTTTTTTTCTTTTTAAATTTAGTTGGTTAGCTTATATTCAGGTGTGCTCAATAGTCCGGAAATTACGGTAAATTAGTTTTCAATAGCGGTGTGATGATGCTCCACTTTTAGGGAAGCACTGCTGTGTGTGCATAGTCAGCAGGTTAACATCATTGTTACAAGGTTAGAGGAGAGAAAACACCCTACAGGTGTCAAAGTAAAAAAAATCTGATACACCATGCTGCTGGGTGTGAACTGTCAACAGAAGGATGTGTTTTCCCTCTCCACTTCCATCGCTGTTTCAAAACACAACACTAACACAGTAGGCAATGAGTAATATTTTCTAAACAGTGTGTACCTTCACTGGGACACTGTATTCAAGATGCAAAGTTTACATGCACACAAATTATCCAACCATGTGACTGTGGCAGCATCACGGGTAAGGTGCACACCACGCTCATTATGCAAAAGCCAAATATGTTTGCCAAATGTCATCACAGCAAGGCAGGACAAAGGGCGGCAATTATTAGCATCTCTAAGCTCATCCATGTTGAAGTAGGGTAGGGCAATATGGACAAAAATGTTACCGTGCTAAAAATGTTCACATCAGTTTTTTAAAGTTACAATATTTGTTCACAGATGGCGAGTGTGCAGTGCAGGAGTGTGGTATAAGTGAAAAAGTTCCAATGCGATCATGAATACTAGAGAGGAAATTTACATATTAGGGTCAGTAGAGTTTGCCACCGATTTGTTTTGCCATATATTGTATTCAAATATTGTATTATATTTGCCATTTTAAAGTCTGAGTTGAGAATGAAAAGTCATCATATTTTTGTTTACTAACTGGACACACTGAGTGCAGCTTCAGAAAACATTAGTTTACTATATATTAATAGTGTTGTTTTCCATAAAAGATGAAACATGTTTTTGTGAATTAAGATAAACTCTGTAATTGGACAATTGCTTTGCTCTGATTGTTGGCTCTAATTTGATTACTAATGTAGCCACGGTTCGGCTAATGGAGCTGTGTGCATTAAAAGCATCATCGTCCTGGGGAAGGGATCGATTTTGATGTACCTACATTTCTGCAAACACCATCAAGAGAGTACCATTTTCTACAAACCGCAAATCATTTAAGAAAAGCTCATCTGATTTATTGCACAAGTCATTTTTGTGCTGCTATTACGGCAGAGACTTCAATCTATCTGCAAGAAACAAACAGACTGCTTTAAAGTATGTAGGCATTTCTTCACGTTAGACTACACTTACTTTAAGTCACTCTGCCTACATAGTCTGCAGCAAGCACCAACTTGCCTTAGACAAAACACAAACACACATTCATACATTCACGCACACACACACGCACGTGCGCGCTACAGAAAGACTGTTCAGTCGAACGCCTTCAGACGGATTCAAAAGAGACAACTATGGATTCTCCTTACTTTTCATGTGAGGAAACACAAACTATAATTATGCTGCTGCAGCTAATGCACATAATGTTCCAGTTTCTAACAGGAAAATCAGGCCTTAATTTCAGAGCACGAGTGGAGGGGGAGGCAGAAAACAAGGCTGGGCTTCGACACAAACATGCCATTCTTTGTTCTCAACTCATGGCCCACTCTCCTCTCAGTCACACACACGCTTATTGTACAGTGTATACACACACACAGCAGCATATAATTCACAATGTACACCAACACGCTTGCTTAAAGCTTCTTCTGAGCTCACCCACACACACAACCTATTCCAACAAACTCTTGATGCCACAAACTGAGCTAAAGCTGGTTTGAGCACAGGTATTTATGACACTTTACAGCACCTTGGCTGCAGCTTCAAGGACAGTAAAACACATTAAGCTGATGAAAATGGAAAGTGCATTATCCCGTAAGTGGTCATTCACCTTTAGTCCTGTGCACGTTCCTTGTGGTTACGCATGAGAACAAGAGTCTGAACAAGGAATTCCAGGGCGGAGCTTGAAGTGCTACGCTAGCCGGCCTTGATTTCACTCGGACCAGAGACATAGGAGCAGTACACTCATGCAGCCCCCTGCCGCCATATTGATCAAGCCTTTTCCATGGAAACTAACACACACCGTTTCGGCTGCCATAAACATATCCCAAAAACAGAGGATCACATTTCTTTCTCCTGGTCCCTCATTTAAGAGGTGGAAGTCCATGAGGGTCCAGGGCAAGCTGGAGTAAAACAATGAGGGCTGTGTCTGCATAAGGTCAAAAGAACCTTAATAATCAAAAACATAATAAAAAAGGGACAGGATTAGAATATCCAATGCTGGTGTCCACAGAAGCAAAAAACAACAAAATATAAAGATATAAAACTAAAAAAGGTTCTTCAATCACTGGAACAACAAACATTCTGTGAGAGAAGCAGGCATGCATCAGTCCTGCCCATCAGGCTGAAATGAGTAAAATAAAAGGCTAACAGCAAGCAGGGTGCTAGGTGCTTCTGCTGTAGCACACACTGACACACAAACTCGCTGATGGCTTTCTGTTACACTCAAAAGTCTTTAGTCTACAGTCTGTAAGCAGTCAGTCAGTGTGCCACTCCCAGGCTGCTCCCAATCAGCCTCCAGGAACTAAAAGGCAATAACAGTCACTGCAGCTGCTTCTCTCCGACACCAGATAATTATCCATTCACATGTTCCACCTTTGTTTTTCCTAATGCCGGATCATCAGGGGTCAAGTTTGGCGCTGCGCAACTGTGAGCTTTTAACAGGTAGATCCTCTTCCAAAACCAGTTCCCAAAAATAGCAGACGAGCGTTAATTTCCACGGGCGGATAATTCTGTGACAGACAAATCTTTTGGTGTTGTGTGCAGAAAAACACATGAGGAGCAGTCCTTGACTTAAGCCTCGCTTGGACTTAAAAATGTGAAGGCTGTAGATCCTGAGAGGAAAAGAGAAGGGAAAGTCCCACGCAAAAAAAAAAAAAGAAAAAAAAAAAGTCGTCTACCCCCCTCTCCCACTGACTTTTTTTCCCCCCGTTCTTCTCTGCGTTCTCTTATTCAAGCCATGTTCCCTCTGTCCCCTTGAGTGTGGTAGGTGTCACTGCTACTGGGTGTGTTTGTGTGCGAGACGGAGAGAGAGGGGCAGAGAGGAGCTAAGCCGGCATCCAATGTCAGTCCAAACAGAGCATGCTCACTCACACCCTTCCCCTTTATCTCTCGGCAGCTTGCTAGCCAAACGCATACACCTCTCCCCTTCACAATTTCTCTGTTTTTTTTTTTTACACAGGCTTAAAAGTTAAAATTTTGTGCCGCACACCGCCCTCGTTGTTCATGTCATGATTGTTACGTTTTCTGCCCCTACACTTTCTGGCGTGCTTTTCCTGCCTTGTGCTTGCATATTTTGCTTTCTTTCTCTTCGATGGACATATTCTCTCTCTCTCTCTGCCCCCTCCCTTCCTCCCTCCCTCCCTCCGCCTGACTCTGTGGTTGTGCGAGTCTCAGATTTCAGCCCTGTCTGGCTGTAGGCTGTACCACCAGCTGCCCTCGTTGACACCGTACCTCGTTTTCTCACTACCTTTTCTTTTCCTTCTATCCTACTCGCTTCCATGCAATTTGCCACATTCAAAACAGCTCCCGTATGATATTCAATAACTTTTAAGCATCCTTAAAACTTGGGGTAAAAGACACCAGATTTGTCCAAGAGCCACACATCAAAAACAATGTGACGTATTCCTTTCTGACTTAGTAGAAGGCAACATTCTTGACTAAAATGTTTATTGTTTACTTCTTAGTTTGTAACATGTTCGCCCCCTTCTTTGCTACTTTCTTAGACAACTATTCTCCTGCTCATTGGCTCTCCTCTTCCTCTCTAAAACACACAGACACACAAAACTAAGCCGCCAAGAAAAGAAGCCCAAGTGAAACCAAAATATCACTGTGAGCCAGAGTCTGTCTGCCAGCAGAACAGACAGGGATAGCAAGCCTAGTGCGCACACACAGACTGAAAGAGACTGGCCTTGTTCACACATGAGATTTGGTCACATATTCAAAGAAGCAATTTGCGCTAAACACAACACAAACTGGGATTTGGTCACTTAAGATACCAGAGTCTGACAAGAATACATGTCTGCACGCAGCAGGATTATTATAGTTGAGGAATACTAGGCTTGTGACTGTTAATACATAACCTGTTTATTGCATTTCAGCTAACTGAATATTTTGATATTCGATATTTGATAACTGTCTCCATTCAGCTGTAACACAAATGTCATATTTAACCACATTTTCCATTGTTTGAGATTTGACTGGTGCTCTTCTAATGACGTCACCTCACTTCACCTCTGTCATCATCAGCTCTACACAGTTAGAACAGTACGGGGTAACCCTTTTCTAAATCAAATCTGTCCTGTATAATTTTCATTTATAAAGACTAAAAGGTGAAAAAAATACATTTTTGCGTTCCAGTGTTCAATGCTAAGAAATTTCTACCTCTAGTTTTCCGCTGTTCCACATATTTTACATCATTCATATCTTTGTCTTGTTTCGCCTTTTACAAATAATTTAAAACCACAGATAACTATCTGGATTCTTCAACTTCCACTCAGGACCAAAAATCAGCACTTGAACTCGGAAGAAATAGTGAATCAACATTTACTGTGATAATTATCGAAATAGACCAATATGAAATTTTTTATCATGACAATATTATTGGTCATATCGCCCAGGCCTAGTTAGAGATAACATTAAAGCTAACCTGTTTTACATATGTTTAACTGTGTTGGTGCACCACTGCTAAATGAATACAGGGGAAACACCGGTTGAGTAGTTAGAAACTTGCTGCTGAAACTTGCTGCAATGTATGTTTAGCATGAAGTGCATCATGACAAGCCTCCCTACACACACACGGAGTGATAAAGACAGACATCTACTGGATCCAATTTCAGACCACTTCGTCCAGGTGGAATCATGTGTGGTGAACAGAGGAAAGGCCACTCCTTTGCTACCGACTGAGCCATTCTATAGCTAAAAAACCAGGTGAAGCACCCAGAGACTTGTTAAGGTGAAAAAGGAGACAGCAGGCACACAGCTGCCGCCTCTGCAGCATTCTCAATACTTCACTGTAAATTGCCTAAAACTACAGAAACACATGTGCAGTCAAAAACTCTGCATCGAGCCACGCTGAAGCACAAAAAAATATGGACACAAAGACAACATGCTGTGACACACAGACACACTATGGGCTATAAAACAGCAGTAGTACCACTAGCCAGTGCCCACAGTGTGTTATTAAAGGGGCAGGGCCAGCACAGACAACAATGAGCCATCTGGACCAGGCAGCAGTTCATCACCAAAGACCAAAACACTTCATCACCTACAGCAAGGGGTTCGTAAGGGGGAAGAAGGAGCAGGAGAAGCAGACACCGATCATTTACATCTTCAACACCGTTTGGTAATGCAAATGTCTCAATTTTGGCATTCTAATCGCTTAGGGCTGGGAGATAAAACAATCTCAGTATCATATATTGTCATATATACTTTTGTCTTTTTCTTCTGTTTATTTTGTGTATATTTTCAGCAAAAAAAACCCAACAGAATATTTCAATATTTTGTTTAACTTAATCTTACTCATGCATATTTTGATGCTGAACAAACATTTTATCATTCTAATTGTTCTGAATGTTCTACCTCTAGATTTTTTTAAACGTTCTGTTGCTTGGCAAGTGTTTGCCATGTTCTGACCATAAATAATACAACCATTTAAAAAACAAACACCAACTATTTTACAATGTTTTCACCTTGTTATGCGTTTTACATAAGTCTTGTTGCATTTTATTATGTGTTTTATGTTGGTTTTGACTTATGTCTGTAATTTTTGTCTTTACATAGTTTTCATCTTGCTGTGTCTTGTTACATCTTTGACATTACCTTTGTCTCGATACGTCTTTTACAAACAGTTTGAATCCACAAATAAATCTTGCTTCTTCAGCTTTCCCCTGGAACCAAAAATCTACCTTTAAACATGAAAGAAATAATGATTTGACATTTATCGTGTTTATTATTGATACAGACTGATATGCCATATTGCACAACCCCAGTATCACTTAAGTGAAACAAGAAAAAGCGCAACAGAGACAAGAAGGCTAGTGGCTTAGTTATGTTAAAAGCCTGCCTCGGTGGGGAGGTGGTAAAACAAGCTGGGGCAGTGTTGAGCAAAAGCCAAAATTTCCATATGAAACTACTCCTACTCCTACTGTCGTCTCCACCCATGGTCTGGCTTGTTTTAATCCAATCGGATGTAAAACTAGAATAAAAAGCAAAGACAACTTTTCTTTCCTGTTAATTGCCACAAAGTTTAATTATTGAAGAAAACAAATTCACTTGACCAGGATATGCTTTTTAAACGTGGTTTAGAAGATCTAATTATCCTACTTAATGACATCCCACTGGCGTCAATCTGTTTTACAATAATGAGTGCACTCTGCGGCACCGTTTGTGGTTAATGAAACTATAAAATCTCTAGCCATGCCTATCCTTTTTGCGAATACAAAATAACCCCTCCATTTCAATTCACAATCTAAAGTTCATTCAAAGTTTCTGAACTGCAGATCCCCG
>JAPQRN010000022.1:2597137-2612017 GCA_037367275.1 Coranthus polyacanthus
TACCATATCACTGAAATAACAATCATCCTCAATAGGATTAATCTTCCACAGAAAGAGGGAAGTGAACAGATTCCTCGCTTACACTACATTTCTTTTACATTCCTAAGTCCTGACGACAATTTGTCTTGACCCCAGCCGTCTCATTAGTCGTGGCATTGCACAATTCCAACACTGATGAACTGTTTCATCTCTGCGGTTGTCGTCTTGAAATAAAATCCTGCGTCCTCTTTGTCCGAGACTGAGACAAGACTGAGTAAAAATACAGAGTACTACAACACCAAGATTACATTTTGGCAACGTTCACACTGCCAGCCTTAGTGCTCAATTCAGACTTATTGCTCAGATCTGAACTTGTTGTTTGGTTGTTCACATTATTATTATTTTTTTAAAATGTGGCCAGTATCAGATTCCATTGTGAACTGGTCACGGTCCTGAACTGAGAGACACAGGCACACAAGCAATGGAATTAGACGATCGTTTCTTCAGTAAATGTACTAATATCACACTGTAAAACAATGCAAACTACTATTTTAGTCCAAACTATTCCTTGCCAGACTAAAAGGATAATCTAACAAGTAGAATATTATTTTTCTGTTTTTTCATCATCATGGATCATGGGTGACATTAGGCAACAACAGGCAGCAGTCGCCACTTTTATCTGTTTTTAAATTCATGTTATTAATATCCTCATTCATAGGAATAATGATAAATAAGAGTTGCATAAAGTGCTTTATAAATGTCGCATCTGTCATTTCCAAACCACAAAAAAGTGAAAAAAGTCGGCTCCCTCCCCCAAAAATATAGTTCGCACACTGACCATAATTACTCACTCAGGCCTCGTAAAACACTCTATTCTCAACACAGCGAAACAAACAGTGTGTTTTAATAGAATGCAACGTATACACACAGCTCACAAAGACGTTTCAGTGGAAGAAAGTTCATTAAAACTCAGCTTGTAAAGGAGCTTCAAATGGCTGATGGCTGCCTGTAGATGTGTAGGTAAAACAAAAAGAAATAAGTCCAGTTTATGACAGACATGTGGCATTTATTACAGTAAAGCAGCCTCTAGACTTTATCTATAACACTGTGACCCATGTGACATATTTATTTTGTACGTTTTTAAACCTATGCAACTATTAACAGCAAAGTGCTCTTAAAGTATGAAAAGTCAAAGTTGCGTTTTGCTGTTATAGATGATGTTTGTCGATTCATTTAGTTGCTGCATTCATGCGTATGTTGCGTTTTACTGCTGTACATGTTCACGGCTCATTTGACCTGCTTTATATAATGTTGGCTACACTGTAAAAAATGTGATCACTGGTTACTTTAAAAACTAAATGATGGCAAATAAGTGACATCCAATATTACTGAGTGGATTTAAAATTCTAAACCGGTTCAAATGTATTTTAAAAAGTTAATCAATACTCTCAAAAATGGTTAGATTTAGTAGGATTACTAAATATTTCACAAATATTAATTTAGATTCCCTAGAAGTCCCTGGATACTTCTGTCTTCACTAAATCTCTGGGTGAAATTTAGTTTACGTAAATAACTTTAGATCAATTTATTCATTTTTCCAAAAATCAAAAAAACGAATTTAAACGAAGGCAGTCACGTGTAGTGCAGTGAAAATATTATGTAAAAATGCAAAGTTAGGTGCAAATTCAAGTCAAAGACTTTAAAATTAGTAAAATATTGTATTTTTTTTTACTTTTTGATTTTCCACATGAGATTTTTTCCACTGAAACCGTTTAAAATTGAATCAACAAAGGACTGAAATATGTTTAATTCAACTTAATATTTATGTAAATGGCCGTTAGTCTATTTTATAAAGTAAATGTTGCTTTTATTTATTTACTAAGTATTGATCCTAGTCTCTTTTACAGTGCACTTTCATCTACAACAGTGCATCATATTCTATAAGCTCATCATATTTGCAGAGTTGCTGTCCTGTGAGTACCTTGTATCTCTACAAAGTCAACTTTTCATGAGCTCAGAAACACAGACCTGTTTTCAGCTCCGTTATGATTAGTTTACTTGTGAATCCAATGTAAACTCAACCCATAAATGAACACTTCATCCTTCAGTTTATCACAAATATTCAAAATGAACACGTCTGGAGATACATGGTTTTCACTGGACAGGAAGGGGATGAAAGTGCGTGTAAAAGTGGAGTAAAAAGTACAACGTTTGCTTCTGAGATGTAGTGGAGTAGAAGTACAAAACTGCAGATAATGGTAACACTGAAGTAAAGTACAAGCACCTCAAATTGAGTAAAACTACTTAGTTACATTCCATCGGTGCTGTTCTTAAATAAAAGTGACCCACTGGCTACAAAGGGATTAACACAGTGGCATTTACTTAACATACACTGACCCCTAGTGGAGAATCTGCAGAAGTGACTCAGACCGACAGTGAACATTAAGTACAATGGATCTGATTTCAGGATCTGAATGTGTTGGTAAACTGTGTGAACAAACCAAGAAAGTGGAATTGACAACAATCTTAGTAATAACACTACATGTAAACGCCTTGGAAATATTAGAAACACTGTCCAATGTGTTACATTATGGGTGTTTTTTGAACAACACGGTGACACTGGTCCAAATGAATACTTAGTCACTAAGTAAATGCAACATTTACAGAATAAAATAGATTAAATGTACTTTATCAAGTTGAATTAAACATATTTCAATCATTTATGGTTACATCTTAACCAATTTCAGCTTTAAAATGAAAGCTAATATATTTATAATAATTGAATTAATCTTTGTGAAATATTCAGTTAATCGAACTAAGTTTTGGACAAATATTTAACAAGTTTTTAGTCATTTGGTTTTTATTAAATATTTGGAATAAGTTTTTAAAAAAACCCCACATATTTGAATTCATATTTCCTTGGTCTTGCTGGCAGGAGCCATGGTAACAAGATAATCAGCATTATTACCACGTCAGCTGTCAGTGTCACCATGTTACGCGATCTGTGTACGTACTGAGTAAAGTGAACACAAACAGTAGAAGTACTGGACGTGGACTTGAAACATGTGGAACCTGTAAAGTCCTTTCACTTGTCACTCATGACCTCTGCTCTCATCTTACCTTCCCAACACTTAAAGGAAATGATCACAGCTTTATTATCTGACTCATTTAACTTTAAACACAGTCGTGCGATTTGAACTGAAATAAAACAGCATGAAAAGAGGAGTAACAGGAACAATGTGTGCACCTTCAGAACATTACTACAAGCCCAGGAGTGGAGCATAAAGGACCACTTCTGGTCCTCATATTCATTTCTTTCCAGCATCGAAGTATTTAGTCACACATTTCAGGCCATACTGACGGAGCGCCACGCCGATGAAAAGAAACAAGTGTGTGGGATAGGACCTCTGGTTTTGGATTTGACACAGTTTGGAGGGATTAATTAAATCATCATACTCACTGAAGAGGAGGTAAATGAGACAATAAACAGACATCAACACGTGGAAAATGTTTTATGGGGACTGGTGTATTTGTTTCATTTTCTTTCACATACATAAAACCTTATGTGCACCGTAGCCAAAAAAAAAAAAAAAAGAAGAAAATATGCTTATATTTACAAAAAGGAAAGATATACACAAAAGAATTATAATACAACAAAAGAGAAAAAAAAATCCTTCATTTGTCCTTACATCAATAACATAGCAAGTACGAACAAAGTTTTTTGTGCAGAGATTTATTTTGTACAAGGATTTAAAGTGTTTTCTTTTTTTATATTACAAATCTCAGATGTACATCAAATATGCAAGCTGGGGAACCTGCTGCCCACATTCTCTCTGAGGGTGAAAAACAACATTAGAAGCTCTGTCAAGTCTCCAATGAAACCTTGCTTTATTCACAACACCATTCATTCAAATGTTGCAAAATTTGGCTTCCACACACTTGTTATTTTTGTGTAACTTAAGAAAACAATTGTCCTCTCGACACGTTGTCGGCTGGCATTCTGGCGGCAAAAAACTAGAGATTGAAGTGGGCCCGTTAAACCAAATCAACAGGGTGACACTAAATTCTTGTAGTGTTTGTTACATTGAAAACCAGATGGATTCACATATGCATCTCCTGAAGATGACAGGCTTAAAAAAAAAAAAAAGCTCACAAAGCATCTCAGAATAAAACACCGATGCAGAAGTTTAGAGGCCGTTTCCTCCCATGTAAACCCAGTTTCAAATTCAGTTTCGGTTAAAACACCTGAGTTCTCTACTACAGCTTTTCCAGACAAAACGTTGAGAAATGATGGGTTTTTTTTATGTCGATAACGTGAGAAAGTGTGTTGAAAAAGTCAAAACATGCAAAACCTGCTATGTCCTCGAATCTTCAGGAAACAAAAGGTTTTTAGTAGCCTTTTCAAAATAAAAGGTGGTTTTAGTCTTAAAGTAAACAAAGTTGTAAAGAAGAATCTGGTTGCACTTTACATTACAGCCCGGTAATAATTTGATAAACAACAATAACCAATGGAAATTCAGGGAAATTCCCTTGTGTTCTAAATTTGCTCTTTTGTTTCAAGGTAAAACTGTACAAATGCTATGTTTAATGTTGTGACTTGTTGCCTGAAAACATTAATGTAGTTAAACCATGAATCAAAACTACCTGTTTCTATTTAATTTCACACTAATATTACACTAAACCAAAAATAAAGAAGCATGAGCCAATCAGGACTCTGAATGCACACCAGAGGACCAATCAGTTAGCTTCATTGTTAATTCAGCACAGTGTTAGCATTAGCAGCCAGACTCACATTAAGAAACTAGAATTGGTTAGCGTTAGCTCCTCGGCAAGATCTAAAAAAGTCTGAACCTGTCTGGAGTCTGTTCCCTTGACATTTTTTGGAAACACGGCTCGTATCTGAACAGTTCAGTGATAAGATGAAGAAGCGGAACCTGATTGGACCTCTGGCCTCTTGATGTGTGGTTTAGTCTAATATAACCATGAAATTAAACACAAACAGGTAGTTTTGCATTTTGCAGCCCTGACTCATGGCGTTTCCAGGTAACAAGTCATACCACTTAACATATTTGTTTTATCTAAATAGTGCACTGATGCATTTTATTATTAGCAGGTTACATGTTGTTAACTAAATCTTACAAAATAGTTTTGTCTTAACTCTTTGTGTTCTTACCCTTTGTTTTTGACTGTTTATTACCCTGTTACTGACCTGTGTCAGTCTAATGTTAGCCAAACCTAATTATTACCTAATTATTCCTTCTTTATTACCCCACTATTACGGAGCTGTAATGTAAAGTGCTACCAAGAAACCCATCTTGTTCCATTGTGGACCCACTATCAAATGGGACCTGTTGTTGGTCCGTAATGTTTTCAGTCAGTGCCGGTCCCACATTGATGAAAAGTCAGGACAGTTGAAACTGCTTCAGGCTTTGCTGCTTGATACGTATAGAAAGTCTTAAAATTTGCATCCTGTAGACGTTGATGCTGTTCAACTGAAGAAGTGAGAAAGAAAAAACAGAACATCCCCCAATTTTTGCCAATAGCAGCTAGTTTGACCATCAGTCTTAATAATAATAATACAAAAAACTTTCCATATCCTGACGGCTGGAAGAAACAGTAAAATAAATTAGTTTCATGTTGACACATATACATATATGCTTGCATGTGTGTATGTGCTGTGTGCTGGTTTATCCCAGCAGCAGCCCCGACAGGGCGTTCAGGTCTCTCATGTACGGGTTGTCGCTGAGGATGCGGTCGATTCGCTGCTTCTGGTCGGGGAAGATGTCATACAGCTTTCTCTTTAGCTCCGACGTCTCCCCCGGCGACCGCTGGGGAGGGGGTGAGGGCGAGGGCGAGGGAGAACGGCGGGGCGGGTGCCATTCGGGGGGGCCCGAGTGGGGCCAGTGAGTGGTGGAATGGGGCATCAGCGAGTGAGGGGGCCGAGGCGTGGAAGCGGGCGGCTGGGTTGAGTGGAGGGCTTGGGCGTAAACCGGCTGCTGCTGCTGGGACGTAGGCCGGAAGTCTGGGGGTCTCAGAGGAGGAGGGGTGACTGGAGCCCTCCTGACAACAAGAAAAACACAACGATGGAGGGAACATTTTCAAGTGAATAATAAAGTTCTTTTTATTAATCATCAAAAAACTGAAAAGAAAAATCTAAATACATTGTGCATTGTGGGACATGATTGTTCATGTTCACTATACTTCTGTAAAGTGGCACAGGATTGTATTATATGAAAATCATATTCTTTGCAACTCTCGCAGGCCACATAAAATGAGGTGGGGGGCCAGATTCGGCCCGCGGGCCATGAGTTTGACACGTGCACTCAAAGCACCGCGGTTAGATGTTAGATGCTTCCCAGAACCAGTTCGGCGCTTCGCGACACTCGCTTCATGGCTGCGTCAAGCAGCGCAGAGCAGATGAGACGGACAGGAAGTCAGATACACGAAAGGAATACAGGATCCGGTCAATTTTCAAAATAAAACACCTCGTGCAGACTCCTGATCGTTTAAAATCACAATATCAATGGCAATAACAAACACAACATCAAAATATTGATGCGAAACAATTATGAGGATGAATATATTTTCAACATCTTCAACACATCGACAAATATTTGTTCCATGTTGTTCAGAACTTCACTTAACTGTATTAACTTTGTCTGGAAGTTACAGCAGGACAGTAAAAACAATCAAAACAGACAAAAAGGTCAATGTTTAGAAATGTTTTCAAAATGTCAGTGTTTCCCCTCAGGTTTACTTTTTTTTTTTTAACGAAACACACTAATTCAAAATATATAAGTTATTGTAGATTTAAAGGTGTCAAGTGTTGACATGTCTTTCCAATCATAAAAAGGTTCAATATTTTCCCCTGTAAGCACAGGGAGGCTAAACGAACCTGCTGTCTTTACGGAGGAAGTTGTCGAGGTGAGGCCCGTCTCTCCCAAGAGGGTCGTCAGGAATCATGAAGTGATCCTCCACAAAAGTGAACTGAAGCAACCTGCAGGTAGAAACAGAAAGAATTTAGCCAACAACATGAAAGATGACTTCATTTCAATAATTTCAATAATTTCAATGACCAGATGGAAAGAATATTTAGAAAAATGCTTTAACATTCTTCAATCAATGTGTAAATGTATATAAACAAGAAATGTTGTAGTGTTACAAACTGTCACTTGACAAGATACCGAGATAGTGTATAGTGTACATGGTAATATTCTATAATATACAATATTATATTATTTTGTTTTCATCACTAAGTCAGTGTTGGCTGTACTTTGGGTACTACTGCATACATCAGTAGTCATTTGTTTTTTTTTATATAAAAAGTTACAAGCAACAATAAATATCAAATCACATATCATCAAAAAAGGATCTGCGACTCATTTTGGGTCCTGACCCTTAGTTTTGGAAAGGCAGAAAAAGATTCAGTATCTTCAGCACAACCAACAGAGGGCGACACATCTCTTTATAGTCACCCTGTACTCAGAGCAGTCATACACTTTGAATTGTGCAGTTTACTGTGAAGTTAGTTCATCAGTATTTCACACTCACATCCACAGTAACATGAAGAAAGAACTTTACATTTGTGTTGCCACTGATGAAAATGGTTTGTTCTGTGATGTGTTTTCTACACTTAGTCATACAGAAAAGGAAACGCCAGGTTCTATAGGTCTGCGTTTTGATCCCTTTATCCCATCCATTGAGGCTGTTGGAGAGCTGACACTCTGCCTTTGATGGACTTTCCAGTGTCATTCAGGTCATGGAACATATAAAAGCCTCTCGCAGACATGAGAACGGGGTCTGGGTCGTGCCAGGATTAACGGTTTAACACATTGAGTTCAGTTGAAGTGTGAAAAGGGGTATAAGTGAACGAGTAGATGAGCTGTGAATATAGTACATAAGAAAAAGGCCTTCACCTCTCTTGAATAATCCTGCGCCAGGTGTCTGACGTGTCGACAAAGTCCCTCAGGTTGTCATTGGTTACAATGATCCCGTCTGTTTTCTCTGCGAGGTGGAGCAGGAACCTGGCGGAGAAAAAAAAAGAGCGCCGGTTAGACGCCCAGGATTTTCCCTGTGTTCAAAGGTCAAAAGTTTGTTAGCATCTCGGCCGCTGGAGCCGAGCGAGGGAAATTCACAGACAGAGAAACACTCGACATGCTGAGTCACTCCTCATATGTGTGACATAGATGTAGATCAATCTGGATTTGAAGTACTGTACTAATAATAATATATAACCTATCTATTTATTTAGATCTTTTGAGGCCCTTTAAAAAAAACTCACCAATTTAAACTTGCTTTTTAATTAATGTGTTTTGTTTGTTTTATTATTTTATTGTACACATGTATATTTTTTTTACCATCTTACTGTATTAATCTGTTGCTTAATGTCTTAGTTGTACGTTAAATGCTTTCAAACTTGGGTTTTATTTGTTTTTTTTTACCAGACATGCTGGGCCTGTATTACAAAACACGTTCAATGAAGCCAGGATCTTTTTCTGTTACCAGGCTCAACAAAACCTGACAATCGCAGTCACGCTAAGTAGTACGATGAAGGTGGTGACAACCCAGGGTTTCTGTTGGTACAAGGTGAACATGGACACATCTAGAACTGCAGATTCCTCAGGAGAAGAACAAACCGATATTTTAAATTAAAAAACATAATAGAGGCTAAAAGCAACACAACTGGAAAGAAAACTGACAACAAACTGTCCACTGTGTGAATGTGTAAGTTAATATTATCAATATCACATCATTTAGGAACGAGTGAATCGGATTATAAATACAACCGTGTATTCTGTTGAATTAGCGCAGTGCTTGGTTGAATTATGCCATGTTAGGATCATTTGAGTCTTACTCTTTGAGCTCAACCCTGTTGCAGTTAAATGGTTTGAGAGCAAGTAAAGGACACATAAAAACACAATTAAAACTGGTAGGTTTACTGTCAAATCTTAAAAGTTCAACAAGTCGAAGGCTTTAGTGCAGAGTTAAAGCTGCAGTGCTTGATTGATGTTTTTTAGCATCATTGGGCACAAATTCCCTTCCAGCATATTGTAATTCAAGTGTTCTGAGAAGACCGATAACAGACTTCTACATGTACTCCTTGCCTGTGTTTTTGAACTAGTAGGAAATCTACCCCGTGATGTCAGGATTTTGTCCAATCACAGGTGTTTTCAGGCAGGTAGGTGGGTTAAATAAGTGACTGACAGCTGTAATTACAGATCACTGATCAGATTGTGTCAGACGTGACCTGGACGCGACTCTACTGCTCTACTCCGTGTCTCAACACTGAAGCTTGGAAAAGTAGCTTCACTTTTCCATAACGGCATGAAACGACGTCGGGTTATCTGTATTTATATTTAGTCTGTAGATTCGGACCCAGAGGAGAGAGCTGCACAAGGAAGAAGTGTATTTTCTGCCGTTTTTCCTTCCTGATTTCGGCGCTTGAATCTTTAATTAGACAAAATGAAAGCGGTGGAGAGCTACTCGTGTTTTATATTATTTGTAACATTCTTAACCAACAATTACATTTTATAATACAATATCTATACTGCACTAGCCAGAAAGTCCTGTGAAAAGTTGCTGTGGACACACACTTATCATTCACATCTGTAAAAAAACAAACAAACAAAATAACACTCCTGTTATTCTATTGCCCATTCCTCATGAGAATAGTATATTTTTTGCCCTTTATTGTTCTGGCTATTTTCTGCGGTCATTGTCAAATGTGGTGTGGGCTTCGTGCTTCTAACCTGCTGACGTCGCTTCATTTACAGTGTGACTGACTAAACAAACGTGACGGCAGCAGAACTCGTTTAACTCAGAGCTGACTGGAATTAACCATTTTGTGTCAGAAGGGTGTAGGATGTCTGAATCTGACTGGACAGACATTTAACTGGTTTGCCAAATGATGTTGTTTTATACAAAATTCATACTTTATACTAAATTCATGTCCAACGAATGTGTGAATGTGACTTTTCTCAGACCTAGTGAAGATGCTTTGAATGCTATTCCAAATTTTTATACACATATATGACAAAATGGTGCCCTCTATAAAACGTGTGTGGGTTAATCAGAGGTTGTGGTTTTGTACCTGTCATCATGGGAACATATTCTTTGGCCACAGACTTCTCTGGAAGGAGTGAAGGAGAGCAGCCTCAGGTCTTCTAGCTGGTTCAGGAAATGCTGCTCTGTAAGAAAAGAACATATTCATTACTAGGAAAAAATAACCAAGGAGGAGACACAAACGCCACTTGTTTACATCTAAACCTTCTTTTTACTCAGACACTCAGAAAGCTGAGCCAGGATTGGTTTCATGTGAAGTGCAATGTGCTCGAGCGGAGCATAGTTTATATATTATTTTTCTCATTTTCTTTTCTTTAGATCTACTGCTGTCATTCCTTCGTTGTTCTTTCACAACAGCAGTTTCAATAATTAGATGCTAAAATCATAACAATGTCCCATTAATTTCTGCATAGACAGATTGGAATATTCTATTAAAAAATATAAAAACTACTGCAATATACATGCATGAGGTTAATTTTGCTTACAATGTCAACCTACTTACTAAATCCTTCAATGTGGTGTTGTTTTACTTCATTTTTCTCCTGCATATTTTGATGTTGAAAACAGATTTTATCATTCTAATTGTTTTCAATGTTTTACCGCTAGATTTGTGAAACGTTCCACTGTTTAGCCAAGCGTTTGTCATGTTTTGACCATAAAGAAGTGTTTAAAACCCATATAAACCCCCCCCAACTGCCCATATGTTTGAAAGAGAAATAATTAAAAACCTAGTCTATTAGACATTCAAATAGATCAATTTGCTTCTCCTTGTCCCTCTTTATCAAGGAAAACATGTTATTTGATGCGTAATTTCACTGAAGTGTTTGACTTTGAAACTGACCTTTCTGAATGAATGTGGAATGAATTTCACAATATTTTATTACTCAAAAAGGCCAACTTCACCAAAAGGTGAGGAGTTTGCATCGCTAATAATTAAAATCCATGACTTTCGATGATTTTATCCAACTTCATGACTTGTCCAGGCCTAGAAAATGAGATTTAAATTTCATGACTTTTCCAGGTTTTTCATAACCTGTTTGTACCTGTTGTGAGTCGGTCCCTCTTCTGGCGCCACTGAGGCACAAAGACTGTTATCTCCCTGTGGCCCCGCCTCCAGAACATCTCCACTGCAAGCGCAATGCCCCGGCAGGAGAAGAACCTATGAAGGCCATGACTGGAAGATAAATAAGACAGGAAGAGCGACATAGTGAGAAGGAGCAACAGAGGGACAAGAAGTCAAATTAGAAATATGCCTGCATCTGACAGCACAAATCCTCAAAGTTCGGATTTTGGAAGAAAACACTGAACTTCAGACTGTTTATCAACTATCTCCCTGGCCACAGAGTTAATGAAAAGCCTGACATTTATTTAACTAGTCCTCGATACCAAACAACAAACACACCCGCTAAACGTCACAAACCTTGGGTGACCCAGATTGTTTGTGGTGACGTGTGTGGCCCGTATGCACACGTCAGCCAGCTGTAACACACAAGAAAAAAGATAGCTAGGACAGAAAACCACAAAACAACACAAACAACAAACACCAACAGATGAGATGAGAAACTCCCTGCGATCAGGCAGCCTCGCGGAGTTCTAGTAAAAGCCACAGACCTAAAACACTAATGACATGCAATTACTTCGTTTTAAATCTTTTTTAGTTCCAGTGCATTTTGGTGATTTATTTGATGGTCTCAGGTATCTGTGGTAAACAAAAAAACTCCCTCAAAAACATGCCACTAATTATTACCTCTGGTCTAATAACATCTGACATTCAGACACTGACAAAACTGTAAACTTAAATATGTAAAGAAATGTTTCAGACTACTTTAATTCTTGGGAAAACAACTTCTGAAAAGGGACGACTAACTCTTCCTCATGCAGCAGTTCATGGGGCAGAGTGATCATTGTTTAAACCACTTTCTGCATCAGCAGTAAGTGGTTCTCTCACATTACCCTGTTTACCTTAAAGCACTCAACATGTTCCTGAGATGCAAACATCCTCAGTGTGGATGGCTAATTCGGTACTTTACAGATAAACTAAATAAGAGTGGTGTAGAAAAAACTAAAGTGGACGGAGGAATAAGTACAAACTTTTTTAAACAGGCAAAATTGTCTTTTTCCCCCTTATTGTAGAACTTTTGTTCTCACTCTTCAGTCTTCTTCCTCATCAGGTTAAATTCTGTCAGTGCTGTACTTCCTTGTGCTTTGGGTCACTATCTTAATCTCTAATTTGGTCTCACATGAGCTATGGTTTCACACTCCACAGTGTAGCGGTGCAAAAATATTTACAGGTCTCCAGAAGAGTGATGGAGGTGAAACCAAAATGTTTAATTGGATCCTGAGCACAGAGAGTGACGGAATAAGTTCAAGTTGCTCTGTTCTGCTGTTTTACCTCATTAAAAAGTGAATAAACAGTTCTATCTGAACAGAATAAGAAGAGGAATGTGGAAACTACTGTGTACTTTCCATTATAAAGTTTGAGCTCACAGTACTCAAGTGCTAACAAAATGGAAAAACATTCATTTTAGCTCATTGCCCCACTACTTGTGCAGCACACACTGTCACCCACACATTAGGGTGGTCCTTATTTTTCAGGTTTACAGTTTGAATCCTCCGACTCCACTAAATTGTTCCAGTTATAGTACATGTTTCTTTGGGATATACATATTGTTAACAGGTAGCAAAATTATAGTGACATAACTCAATTTCTCGGTTTTGGGTCAGTATCTATTCATTGAAAAGTCATACTAACTGAATGTTTTCTGAACTACTATTACAGCACTTTAGGTTCAACAATTAGCAATAGCACAATAATACAGTTTAATGTGCACAATCGGTCAGTTGTAAGGATCCAGATGACACACGTTTGGTTCTGGTGTCACATTGTCTGATGCAAGAGTCACTGGATCTGTTGCACTTCAAGTCAGTGTTATAAAGATGAACAGTTTAATGTATTCTGGCCAGATTTAGACACACCTAAAACTATTTTATTATTTCTAAAACTGTTTCTCAACTTATACAGAAACGTATACTATACTTCATCATCAAATGTCATCAAAATCAGTTTACTTGCTGTTGCCAAAGAACAACACAAAAGGGCCTAAACTGCCTTCTAAGCAACAAACTCTTTTCTATTTTCTACAACTGCACTAAGAATTCAAACAAACAAGAGAGGCCGCTACAGGTACTACAGATTCCCACAACAAAAACAGGACATCATCAAAAAGATGAAAAAAAAATCACTGAAGAATGGCAGCCATTTAAAAAGGAAGCCAATCACCCAACAGACACCAACAAAAGAAAGAAGATGCACAAATTTTGATGATCTTTTTACGTTTTTGATGAAGATGGAGGAGGATGAGGCATTCCTGATACTGTAGCTCTACGACAACAAAAGGTCATATACAACATGGCATGTTAAGTTGCGATCCTAGTCCCAAGTTAATTTCCTTGAATCACACAATTTGACCTATAATGGTAGATTTCATTGAGGGTGAGCTACGTGTAGCTATCAATAACTAGAGCCAACCCCGACAAAATCAACAAGTGGTACTTTTTAGTGGTGTTATTTTTTTCCCCCCCAGTTTGCCCCTTAACAGCAGAGGAGTGGAGTAGTTTACTGAAAAAATATTGAATGGTTTGGCAGTTCTGCTCTGGAAACAAAATGACGACAAACAGCATGATGGACGACACGGATGGAAGACAGACTACGTAGTAAAAGGCACCACCCCAACACATGATGATGACTGTAGAAGTTTGGTGAAAAAACAAAACGTTTTTCCAGTTCTGCTGACATGCTAAACCATATGCCGGGGGGATAAAAATGCATAACATTTTGTTGGTATTATTTTTTCTCCAAATAGAAGTTAATTAAGGGGTCAGACTATGAAAAATCCTAACATTACATTTTTGTTATTACAATCCACTTTTACATTATCCTTATTGAAAAGAAAATCTGAAAAGGTCTCTATTTATCAAAAACCTTTATCACCTCATGGATTCCATTGTAGTGCATCTCAATTTGTAAACATTTTATACTGCTGCTTAGTCTTCACATTGTGTAAGTATGATTTTAGATATTTATAGAGGGGATGCTACTTTTTAGGCCATTTTTGTCTTGTATTCTGTGACTTGGATTTACTTAGACAACAGTCAGAATCACATAAACCTCATCCACTCAGACGCACTGTAGAGCGACATCATTTTCAGTGTGTGGTCAGACCCACAAAGCAAATATGCAAAGGGAACTTCCAGCGAGTGTTGAAAGAGAAAGTGATGAATGACACCACAGCAGGAAGAGATTATGAAAGAATCAAATCACCATGGAAACCTGGACATAACCTGACAAGGGGAAACATTTCAGAGCTTATTAGAATAACTTCACACAACCTACAAACCTATTTCAGGATGATGACATATCCTCAGTGGTGGCATGTAACCAAGTACTTTTACTTAGTACTGTACTGTACGTACAAATTTGAGGTATTTATACTTTACTTGAGTATTTCTATTTTATGCAACTTCTACTTCACTACATCTCATAGTCAAATATTGTACTTTTTACTCCACTACTTTTGTCTAACAGCTTTAGATTTTCAGATTAGTTTTTCATCAACTTTCTGTCTAGTGAAAACCATTATCTACAAATATGGTGCTTTTTAATGTTTGTGATAGAAACAGACCAATTAATCAGTGCTGATAGGATGACAACAACGGGTACTGGTAGAACTTGGCTCCTATAGTGGCTGATAGCAAATATCAGGATGGGAGTGGGTGGATGATAAACTAAATGATAAAGATTAAGTGTTTCCTTTATGGTTTGAGTTTCAAATTCTCTTC
>JAPQRN010000022.1:2620609-2636528 GCA_037367275.1 Coranthus polyacanthus
GACTCACTAAATGGAAAATCAGTCACTCGTTCATTTTCTGTAACTGTTGAATCCCCTGGGGGGTCACGGGGGTGCTGGAGCCAATCTCAGCTGACATCGGCCGAAGGCGTGGTACACCCTGGACATGTCGCCAGTTCATTGCAGGCTGACATTACTAAAATGTCAGTCAATGTCAGGAAATTCTACAGATCTATCCATATTGCAATCCTGTTTGAAGATTGTTTTATTGCCCAGCCCTACTGCCAAGTCTATAACTGTGAGAATTACCAAAGTCGCCTCATCTATAAGAAGGGAACAGATTATTATTATTAGTAGTATTTGTACCAGAAATAGAGCTACAAACTGCTGAACTCTGCTCTGGGCCATCACGACGGGTTCAGCCCGGCCCAATAGCCGCAGACGACCTGGCTCTGGCACCAGAACCTCAGCACTTGTGTCCCGTATGAGTCTGTCCAGGAAGAGGCCACGGGCGCCGGCAAAGATGCAATGCATGTCCACTGGGTAGCGCTCTTCTTTCTGCAGTTCTGGGTCACAGAGTCCTCTGATATATTCCTGCATGAGAAGTAGAGGAAAAACTGCAGGTCAGTGGTCAACAGTGACTGTGTTTACATGCACACTGACATTCCACCATTATGCGGATTGTGATGATATTCTGAATTTGACAGTAAACAACATATTCTGGATATATATACGTATTTTGGATATTCTGCCTTTTCCCAAATGGAGCATTTTCCAACTAAGACATGTGGGACATGCTGATATTCTGGTTTTATGAGGATTCTTTGGACATGGATAAAGTGCATTCAGAATATGCATCTCATTTCAAACACACACACACTCTGTTTCCAGTCAGCTGGAGCGGAGACAAAGATCTTCTCTGGTAGAGAATCATGCTCTAAAGAAAAGTCCACATTTTCGATCAGAAGGAGAAACACATCTACAGTTAAACATTATGAAAGAGGTTATCAACAGGTTTTTGGTATGAGTAAATATGGAAAAGCTGACCTTTTCCAGACAGTGTTTAAAGAATGGAAGAGGTAGGCTGAGTTCATACTACAGATTAATCAGTTTTGGTGGTATCGGCAGAAGTCAGTGCTGATGGCAGCCAATGGCTAATATTAGGCTTCTCAACTGGAAATACTGACTCTGAGGGAAAATAACAGCTCAAAAAGAGAAAAATCACTCCCACTTAGATGTTTTATAGTTAGCCTAATGATCAGCTCTACATTTATTGATTTATTACACTGAGGTTGATGTTTAGTGAGTATTTATTACTTTAACATCTTTATTGACTTAGATGTTCGGTTCAACAGTCATCTGGATTCTAATAAAGTGAAAGATAATTAATTACTTAATTTCAGACGTCCATAATGCGCTTAACGTGGGGACAGATGGGGATGACATCAGCCCATTAATCAGCCGTCGGCTTTCCCTGTTCTAAACTATCGTTATTATATCTTTAAGAATCCACTCTCTATTGCCCTCTAGTTCATACAGTAGAACATCTGCCACCAGTGGAAAACTTTGAAAAAAAAAAAAGGATTTTTAATTGGAGTATGCATGGCTGCATGTTAACAGGAATATTAGTGGAAAATTTTCATTTTCATTTGCCATGTAAACAGCTTATTTAGAATTTTGTCATTTATGGAATAAGAATATTTTGTGCATGTAAAATGAAACATCCTAAAAATATATTTGTTTGTGAAATTTAGATGTGAATTTAAATTTGGCTACATACATTTGTGTAAAATAGAAAATGCCATAGGTGCTTGAATGTGCTTGAATGTGAGGGATACATGAGTAGAACGGTGTCGAGCAGCAGCTGATACATGCTGACACGATACTCTGTCACTGATTCAGGGAATCTCCTGTTTGGATGAATCACCTGCAGGTGGGTGCAGTTACTTCCTCACAGATACTGTGTCACAATTCTTTAGCATTTATGTGTAAGAAAAGAAAAAAAACAACAAAAAAAGTGTGACACTGAGAATGTAAAATGACTCAACTATGACGCACTGGGAGAAAAAACAAGAACTTATGTCAGCCTTGAAATGGAACCCAGCCACAAATATCTGGGTGTGTCTTTTGAACTGATACCAACAAAAATGAGATGTCACTTCCAGGAGGTTGGGCTCTTTGCAATCACAGACAGGCTGAGATCATGAAGCTACTGGAAGTTTGCTTATTACATAACTAAAAACACATTACAAAATACTAAAACAGCCACCCGATGGAGGTGCACAGTCCTGTAATTCAATCAAATGCTCAATGTTACTGTGTTACAAAAAGTGAATTTAAATATTCTAGGATGCACAGCTTTTTATGGATCTGCTCCAAAATGTAATGACTTTGCCTTTTGCCCATGGCCTACCCTCCCACTTTCCCACCGAGTTTCATGAGTTTTTTTGGTGTATTTCCTGCTGACAAAACATAAGCTCCCTAGTGGACGTAATAATCTCTGTTGTACAATGTGTAATACATTACACATGTTGGGCTGAGTATTGTTCAAAACATGTCAATACCAGTACCTATACCTTGGCTTCAATACTGGCTCCTGAATGATACTTTTTTTCTATACCAATTTTCCATTTAACAAAAAACAGAAAAACAATGAGCTACTGATATAACAGGACCAACTGGAAACAGAACCGAGCACAAACATATACACATTTTCACAGACAACATTTTACAACTTTTCCACAACTTTTCAAAAGGTACTTCAGTTAATTGTTGTAAGAAAATTAACAGCAAGCTTTTACATTGTCTAATTGTTATTTTTACATTCACTTCAAATGCTCCAAACAGTCAGTGTCATTCATTACAGAAATAATTTCACAGACACTGAGGAGAACACAACAAATCTGAGTCATTTTAAGACCTGTCCAAATCAGATTTAAGGTCTACATTTTAAGGTTTAAAATTCTGATTCTTGGATTATTAAGACTTTTTTAGGCCCCGCAGAAACCATGTAACACTGGT
The DNA here is from genome assembly GCA_037367275.1 of Coranthus polyacanthus. Lineage (NCBI taxonomy): Eukaryota > Metazoa > Chordata > Actinopteri > Kurtiformes > Apogonidae > Coranthus > Coranthus polyacanthus. Next base: position 2,623,589 of record JAPQRN010000022.1, read on the forward strand.
CTGAACTGACTTAGAAATGTCAGGGAAAAATGAACAGACTTAACATTGTATTATCACCTCAAGCTGTGATGTACTGCAACTGCTCAAACATGCTGTAGTGTATTTCAGTGGTATGTATTGCATGAACAAATTTACAAAAAAGTTAACGATACGTTCCATAATGTAAACAATATGATATGCAACTCACATGACAGTTAATATTCAGGTCTACTAATTCACTATTTACATGTTGAGTGTATTCTTTTGAATTTCTTTACAGACAGACTTTAATTCTGTGATGATTTTGCTTTACTTTTCCAGGTTTTTCATGACCGTGGGAAGCCTTAATATTTATCAGAATATACCTACATCAAAGTCCCACCTGTGACCTCACCTAGTGGCTCATATTCATCTGAGCAAAACACATATCAATCCCAGATATTAAGGTGACAGTTGCATTGTTAACTACAGAACAGTAGTAGTGCTGGGTAAGAAGGAGAAAAGAAACTATTGCTACAACTACTGCTTCCTACCGAACAAAGAGTCCCTACTAAAACTCCTGACAGTGCAGTCTGTGGATTATTCACAGTAACGGGAACATATTCTCATGATTTCTCTTCTGTATTGTCCTTAGATGGAGGCAGAAACCAAAACTACCTGTGTACCTAGACACAACCAGACAAAAAAGACTAAACAAATGATCTTCTCTAATGTAGGCCAACAGACCTTTTTAAAAGGTTTTGTGTCATGCATAGAGCATGCAATTAATCCATGGACTGATTACTTGTCAGCTACTAAATTAATCCACAACTGTTTTGATAATTGGTTTGTAATTTTTTTAAGGAAAAATAAAAGTCCAAATTCTCAATTCAAACAAGACATTTGAGGACAACATCTTGGGCTTTGGGAAACACATTTTCACCATTTTTAAGACTGAACAATTAATCAAGAATATAATCAGCAGATTACTCAACAATGAAAATACCCGTTAGTTGAAGCCCTAGTCATGCATTTTCATAACTAGCTGATGCCCATGATTCAACAGACCTCCTGCAAATCAAACTTTATAGTATTTAGTATAGGGTACCCCCCCCGCAAAAAAAAAAAAAAAAATTATATATCTAAAATAAGTCTGAACATGAGATTAAACTTTTCCTTCATCTATTTCTCTGTATTATAAATAACTGATATCTGATTTTGATCTGAATATAATATAATAAGGCTTTGGTGGTGTTCTGGATTACCATCTGCATCCAAGAATTTTTCGACGCATTCTTTATCATTGCGAGATAGGGTCATTTTCAGTATATGTATATATAACTCCACAATAAATGGTCAGATTGCTTGACAAAACAAAAAAAATACAGGATACATTCACTATAGGTTCTCTAATATATCAAAGTTTGATCCGGATCCTGGCAAAATTCTGGATGCTATGATCCAGAACAGGAAAAATGATGGTGCTTGCAGATTTTCAGGCAACTGTAAGGAAACGAATGAAGATAAAGACATGCAACTAGTACCAAAGTGTAGCTGAGAGTCTGATGAATCAGTAGAGTGTGAACGGATTTGTTGTATCTTCAACAGTTATGGAGCTACATCTAGAACAAAACCGCCATTAGGGAAATATAGGGTTTTTTTCCAAATAACTATTAAACTAAACATGATACCAAGTTTATTCAAAAGGCAAAAGGAATGTTTTATGATCAATGAATCCAATAAAGTAGATAACATGACTGTTGGAGTATTAGTTTTGGGTGTAAGTCACAATATGTGGGGAAATGAGCTGCTCGACGGAGGGCTGCGCTCTCTGAGTGCTTTTCTAGTTCTTTAACAAATGAACATTTATCGTTTTCTGTGATGTTGAACATCCATGGAATCATGCAAAATTATACACAAACAAAAGTGTGAAGTGTAATATGACAATGACTTTACACAGTTCACAGTAGTCCTGGAGTAAGTAGTAGTGCAGCTCAACACAATAGTGTTGATGGGTGCTGTGAATGGTGGGTTGAAGTGACTGTCAGCGAAATGACCATTTCCACTTTACATTCTCGGTTGACTGGCAGAGCTTGGAGCAGGTGGTTACAGGAGGAGCGACTTACAGTACAATGACTCATGACTAACATAGAGAAGTGTGAAAAATGGTCTTGTTTTGGAAATCACAGATGAAAAAAAAAATCTCCAGGTGCTGAGAGCTGTTTTTTGAGTATGTCTGGAACTTTTTCAGCTTGTAAACCTGAGAAGATTTCTGGTGTCTCCCCAGGACCCAAACTTAGTTAAAAATGTAGATTTTGTAGCAGTTCAGTGTATTTTTCTACCTCTCTCACCATCAAAACTACTGAACTATTGTTCAATAAATGCAGAATCCCCATTAGGGACAAGTGAGTTAACATCAACAATCAATTCTAACACTGACAGCATGCATTTGTAAAAAGAATGTCACAGATATTTTTTGACATTTGCATCCACAGGAAGCTTTAGGAAAGTGAAAATCGTCAGATCTGTTAAGTCTGTACAAGAAATATTACTTATTCAGATTGTGACATACCACACACAAATATTCTTAAATAAAACCAAACTGTCTTGTTGTCTTAAGCAAAAAACAATGTATAGAGTAAGCACATTTGGCTTGGCTAGATTTCTCAAAACTAGAAGAAAGTCTAGACGGAGGGCCTCGAATCAGTAGGTCACACACTACCAGTAGCTCTCTACCTGTTTCTGAGTAGCTCACTAATTCAGTTTTATTTCTATAGTGCCAATCATAATACATGATTATGTCAAGGCACTTCACAAATTCAGATTGAAACGACACAGAGAAAAACCCCAGTAATTCCTCCAAGAGCAAGCCCAGGGCGACGGGGGAGGAAAAACTAAAGGCTCAAACAACATGTATTTTTGACTACATTTTATAAAGCACAGTCACTTGGTAAACTTGTTTAAATTTCTATTGAATCAAATTCCATTCCACATTCCATGCCCTTCTGACACAAAATGGTTATTTGCCAATGAGCTGTCAAATAAGTTATGCTGCTGACTTTATTTATTCAGTGATGCTGTTATTAACCGGTGTAAAACGAGGTAAACTGTATATTTACCGATGTGTATGGCATGTGTGTGTGTCTCATTTGCGGTGCAAGTGTGTCTGTTGGTAAAATATGTGATGTTGACTTCACTGAAGTCCACAGCAACTTTTTACTGGATTTTCTGGCTCGTAGCAGTTTAGATGTTGAGATACAAAATGTGATGGTTGTATATCAACATATCGTAAATGCTGACACAAAAGAAGCTTATTCAGTTGAGATCAGCTATGAAATAAATGTTACAAACATTAATAGCTTTCAGCCACTTTCATTTTGTCAAATTGGCTCTCGGAGGAAAAAAGAAGGAAAACCCCTGGTCTAGACACTGAAACATTAAACTAAAAACAACTTGTAAAATCCCAAAAGTTGCAGCTTATTACAAGCAATGAAAACACTTATTTAAGACAGACTTAATAAAGTTAAACTGAGAAATTTTTCAAGTGGTCTCACTTAAAATAATAGCTGCAGTATCTTATTGCGACAAAGTTAGACTTTCTGAAAATAGGATTATTTTTCTCATGCTTGACAATTTTATTTTCATTTTTAGTAAAACAAAAATAAGACTCCTTCACAAGAAACAAGGCTTTTTCCTTTCTTGTATGCATCTTTTTCTGCCAATTGGTGACCCAATAAAAAAGGTTCTGCGACCCACTTTGAGTCCTGACTCTAAGTTTGGGAAAAGCAGGTCTAAACAATCTATATGTGCAGCTCACACCCAGGTGACTTTGAAATTGACAAATGTGTTTTGAGTTGACTTAGGTTACACATGGAGTGATTCGGTCGCAATGAGGATCGTTTACCTATGAGGCCTGTCACACTGTGCCAACATTTTAGATACTGAATTTGGTCAGCTTGGACGCGACTGGTAGCATCTCTCAAACTGAACCAAGAACAACTGCCAAGAGTCTGCTTAGTGATTTCAAACTGGTTTTCAGAAACAAACACAAAAGGAAGAAATAAAACAATGTTGTGAAAATCATTTTGATTGTGCTTCCTTCCTAATAAAAAGTATGATTCATATGAACAGACTAACATTGTCTTTACATGGATACGTCAGAGATCTTTTGTAATCACAAGTTCAAGAGTATTCAAGTCAGATACAGTTATAAACAACTTCCAGTAAGGGTCATTCAGTGCCAACTCAACCAAATCTGAACTTTTCCCAGGTCACGTCCTGGCTTTGTTGTAAGAACTTCTATTTAATTCATGGGATATTGAAAAAAAGCTATAGCTCTATTCAAAATACTTTTTATGTTACACTGGATTGAGTTGAAAGTTGTACTGAACATCCAAGAAACACTAAGGATAATGTACAACATGACTTTTTGTAAGTAGTTGTTTCTGAATGTTTACAGTAATCAAATGAATGAAACTACATGATTTTTTCAAGAAATCTTTGTGACTTGATTTTTTTTTTTTTTAATTAAAGCTTTTTCATTCAGATAAAAAAAATTGTTTTGTTCATCGGATTACTGCAAACATTCAGTGAAAACTGATCAACATAATTGAAATTGTACATTATTCTTGGATGTTCAGCACACATTTCAACTCAGTTCAGTGACAAATAAGAAGCTGGTGAGGATTTTACAAGTTTCACATGATTTTTTTCAAGAAAATCCATGACATGAACTGGGAGGACCTTGTTAGTTTGGTAATGGAATAACCCATATGTATCTGACACTTCCAATATGGAGATCAGCTGAGCCCACTGGAACTTCATACTGTACTAGCATCACGGTGTAACAATTACTAGTACAATATCCTGTCCGTAACTAGACAACTGAACTTAACCATACATTGTTAGTCATCATTCCTGGTGGCTTGGACCTGTTTGTTTCACTTCATAACATTTATTACAAGCTTAGTTATGAAACGCTTAAGATTAATTTGCAGATACTATATTACAACATGATAATGTATCGCGGCCAGATCTGGAAAATGTTCATTTAAAGGGGACATTTTGAAAAAATAAGGTTTTCGTGTCTTTTTCGATTATAAATCAGGTCTAAAAATAGCGTTAAACTATAAAAATGCTCATTCGACAGAGAAAGTTACGCAGCCGCTTTTCAGATTAATGGGCCTGAAACAAGCCATTTGGATTCACCGACAGTTATTGACCTATGCCAGTCCTCCAGGACCACCAGACTGACCCGAACCAGCAAAATCATCCTATCACCCTAGTAGGGTATCTACATGATGGCATCCATGGCACCGACAGGGAAGGGGCGTGGGCAGCAGCAGCTAATTTGCATTTAAACAGACAGACACTGAAACAGCCTGTTGAGAACAGGACTGAAAACCACAACTATTCAGACATGGTACAATGGATGATCTGTGAGATATTTTGAGCTGACATACACATTCAGGGGACATGTCAGACCCTAATTAACTTGTTAAAAATGGGTACAATATGTCCCCTTTAAGAACCACTTGTAACACTATACTGTTACTGTCAATTTCTAATTTGTTCCTCTACTTAGTATGTTCACGCAGTATTACCGTCAGTAACTCACATTTTACAGAAGTGTACAAACAAATGAAACTAAATGAGTCAAGACTTTTTCAAAACACACAAAAACAGCAAATGTGTGAACATGTGGCTTTGTTTAAAAGGTAACATCAGCCATAACTTACTACAAATCATTCTGAAACTGAAATGATCGGCTATGAATAGGTGGGACTGTGTTCACAACATCGATTTGTGCCTGGTTAGAGTCTGTCTGCAACTAACAACTCTGTGCAGTGACAAAATCAAAAGGTCATGACATTTGTGTATTGGTGTTCTGGTTATGACTATTGTTACTTTCACAAAACATCGAGTACATTCTTAGTTTCTGAGCTGCTCAGCTGCTGCGATAACTTTACCAGAGAGTTGTCACCAGAGAGTTTGCAGCATTTGCAAACCGGTAAAAAAAAAAAAAAAAACCTAGTATATTTCAAATTGAGTCTCAATAACGTACTAGGTGCCAGTTGTGACACGAAGTAAGGTCCAAATGTTGGAGAGCTGCGTAATGAAACAGCGGAGACTGCTACCAATCACAGAACATTGATACACCTGTTCATCAGCCACAAACACGGGGACAGTGCCTGTTGCAGCTAGTGTGGTGGTCAGAGCTGTGATAAACACAACTCTATCACAGCGGGCTGAAGGTTTGTCTGTACAAAATGCAAGTGAACCAGCGTTAAAGAACCTCACCTTTGCCTTAGAAACGTCGTCTCTGTTTCCTCGGAGCTGCAGCCATATCTGCCGTGATGTTTTGCTTCCGTGCGGCTGTCCCGTGTGGTCCAACAAACCGATAATGGTGAACGTTACTTTGAAAACCTGTTCCACTCGAGGCTTGCCGCATTTCAGCTCCTCTTCTTTATCCTCCAGGACTGTGAACTCGTCCACGGTGTTGCCCTCTTGCTGCTGTCTCCCGGCTGACGCAGGGAGCCTGCTGTTCGGCTGCTCAGGGCACGTTAGCTCGGTGACTCGCCTCATTCCGAGGAGGGGCCGCGTTGTTGACATTCCGCCTCTCAGTCTGACCGTCGCTCCCGAAAACGCCACCTCAATATTGAAACGTTTCAACGCTGTTAGGACTCTTTGACGGTTTCATAGTCTCTTTTTGTGTGTACTCCAGGGCAGCGCAGCGACATTTACAGCGTCTAACGACATGGACACAGGTAGAGCTAGCTAATAACTCGGAAGCCCCGAGTGACGTATCCGGAAAGTCCCAGCGATTGCGTCATCAAAACCCGACAGTTTACATCCACGGCGCTGCTACGCTGCTCACGGCGAGTCCGCGATGCTTATCTCTGCAGTGTTGTGAAAACAAACCGTGTCAAAGCAAGACGCAGAGGGACATACATTTTACGACATCCTCGCCGTAGATTGAGATTGTGTGAGATGAGACTGTGAAGTCTGGTGTTGAGCGTATAGACAGCACCTGCGTGAAGAAATATCCAGCATATCAGCCCTACCATACACACTGACGTTTCTGTTACTATGATTTACTGGTTCATATTTTCCCCTAAAATGAGCCACATGTTTAATTTGATTTCATTTTAAATTATATCTGTAAGTCTTCACACTATCAACACTATAAACAGTAAAAATATACGTTATTTGTATTTTACATACCTTTTTATGGATGTATGCATTGGGTTTTATCAGGTCCTTAGTGCTAACTTCCACAGAGGCTAAACTGCCTGAAGATGACACTTAAGTTGTTTTTTTTTGGTTTTGTTTGTTTTTAAACCATTTTGCTGTTGTGTACTTGAACTCGTGTTCCACCCTGTTAGTAAGAACTGTCTAATCCTTCCAAAAAAGACTACAATTCCACTGAGGCCATTTTCAGGAAGTGACAGAAAGTGTTGTTTTTTTTTTCCTACAGAATTCAGCCAAAGATCCTTGAACTGAAGGATCTTTAGTTCTAGGATCTTTGATTCGTCTGCAAACAGAAGTAAACTTAGTCAGTTCTACAAGTTCTACCCTGTTGGGAGATTTTATCAGTTTTTGTCCAAAAATCTTTTAAAACACATCTGACATCGTCATAAAAGTTGAGTTTATCTGTAGAAGGTTCACTGGCTAAATGTCCATCAGTCAAAGCTCTACAGCTACGTTAGGTCTAAACTTTACATTATAATAGAATTTAATGGTACATAAATGTTTTTTTTTTTTTTCACTTCTGTCTGGTTTATCTATTTGAGAATTCTTCCTAATATTTCTTTCTTACGTCCCTGAGCTTGATCAATATGTATTCCTAAAAGTTAAACATGTCACTATTCTGACAGAATTATAAAAACATGAAAAATATGTAAAATTATGAGGCCAAATTGTTACCAGATAACAGGAAGGACTCTACTATGCAAACAAACAAAAAAACAACATCAATGACAGAGTATTCGACATAGCAATGAGGAATGGTTTCTCAGTCAGTTTGCAGGTTCAGACAGACCAGACAATGACAAAAGTCTATTTTATAGGCTCCTGAAAAAAATAAGAGTCCTCCAAACGTCCGGACCTGATCCCCATTGAAAACCTGTGGAATATGATCCAGAGGAAGAAGACGCAAGATGCAAGAACGCTGTGACTGAAAATCTTTATGTGGACTCTGCAGACAGGACGGTCGAGCTCACACACTCTGTGACTAGGAAGCCATGAAGCTATGAAGTTTCAGTTCATCTGAGATGAGCTCGGGTCCAGAGAACTCGTTTCTACACAGAGTTGAGCTAGTTCTTCCTCCTTGTATAATACAGTTTCAGGTTGTATTTCTGGATGCAGTGGTGGACTGTGTTGAATGACACTGGTTTTCCAAAGTCCTCCTGAGCCCTGTGTCTATGTTCATCACAGTATAATGTCAGTTTCTCTTGCGATGTTGCCAGAGGGTCAAAAGTCACATATGTTCAACAGTGGTTTCTGCCCTTGGTCTTTACACACTGAGATTTCCTCAGACTCCCTGAATCTTTTCACAGTATTATGTCTGTAGATGGTCAGAGACTGAAATTCTTTGTAATTTTGTGTTGAGAAATGTTGCTTTTGAACTGACTTACAATTCTCTCCAAGTGTTGAGTCATGATCCATCCTTGTAAAGACTAAGCCTTTGGTTGATGCTCCTTCACCTGTTACCAATGAACCTGATAATTGTAGAATCTATTTTGTTGTCAAGTTGGAGAGTGGAAACGCTGAAAATCTTTTCTTTATGGTTTTGTCAGTTAAATAAAGTTGAAACAAACCACAGATTTGAGATTTTATTGGATTACAGAATATGTCACAAGTTTTCCAGAAATGAGGTTTGTACATTTAATCTATTCAACAAACTACTTTCCAAAACAAATCTAGAAATGATCATTCTGAATCAGTGGCTGATTAACTGAGGGAAATGAATCACATACAATCTTAGATATTGTGTAACTTTGTAATTCTGCAATTTACAAGACGTGGTGAAGCAAGCACAAAGTAAACGTTATATGTTTAAGAAATGAATGTTCAGTTTATGTTCTAATTTAATAGATTTTATTAATAAAAAAAAAATACCTCACAACTTTAAAGGTCTTCAATTTGTGTGATTTTGCCAAAGCACAACATTTTTGCTTGTGTAGTGAGCTACCTTTTTACTCAGGAAACCTGACTAAATCATTACAGTAAAGGAAAAGGTAGGAGGGAGTGTAGATTTGTGTATGCCATACATTTTGTGTGTGTTTTTTTTCTGTCATAAAACCACATCCTCCACTAAATACACTCAGCTCAGAAGCTTATTATGGTTTAAGTGGCTCTGCACCTACACTTACTGTAGCCGTCACCCGCCCACCGTCTCAGAGGTGAATACTGTATTTTTTACTCACCTTTATTTCTTCCATTTGTCTGACAGCTTTAGTTACAGGTTACTTTTCACATGAATGCTTGACACATTGGATAATAGGGCAAGTTTTTAAAATACAACACATTTTAAATAGGAGATTAAAGATGTTTTCCAACTTTTTATTGACGTCTAAAAAAAAAGCTACCGTTATAGTCAAGACCACCTACAACGAGACCAAGGCAGGGTGAGACCGAAATAACTGTATTCATTTTCAAGAAAGTTTAACATAAAAAAACTCCAAAAATAAACAAACACAGTTAGTTGTAGTGCAATGAAATATGTGAAAAATACAAAATTCAAAATCACTAAAACCAATTATATGATGTATTTCCAATTTTTTTTCTACTAAAAATGTTTAAAATGTAATCAGTTAATGATTTAAATATATTTAATGAAACTTAATATTTGTTAAAACTAAATAAATGTTGCTTTTATTTATTAACTAAGTATTAGTTCACCCAATGTTTTTTCTTGCTCATTTTGATAACTACAAAGTTGTTGTTTTGTTTTCTTTATTTTTGATGAATAAAATTACCTAAAAAATAACATCCCCTTAATTAACAATTCAGTCAGTGCTAACTGCACTTGATGTCATTAAATATCACACATTGAACCTTTAACACTAGAACCTTCAGGAGTCACTATAACACCATGTGTAGTTTACAAAAATGTACTCCGTCATGGTATTCAGTCAGTGTCTTCACAAAGGATTGTCTTGACTTTGAACGTGACTTTGTTTAATCATCACCTGTGTTTTGGTCTGGCTTTAAATTAAAGTATCGAATTAAAGCATCTTTAAGAACAATAAGAATAAAATGCTTGCTTATTTGTGTGGTTCTTTTCCATTGTTATAAATGACAAACTGACAAACACTGTTGCCTGAAAACCTAGAATGTTCAAAATTGGGTAAAAATTGGAAAAAATGCTGATATTTTTAATCTGGATTTATCTGGACTATGTTTAACAATAGGGAGTGTAACACAACACAATTTTAGGGAAAGTCAAAAACTGTGGGGCTTCAAGTTTTTTTAAACAGAGTAGGATGTAGGACTGAAAAACAGCCGCAGGTACATTTGACTTACTGGCAGATCTAGTGTTTACAGTGTACAAGAGTAAAATGTCTTTGCACAATATGACACCTTTACAATAGTGAACTTTTTTCCTTGTATTCTTTAATCCTAACTATTTGGACTGCTATAAACCAAAGACGTTTAAAAACCCAAACTAACACTGAACGTAAAAAAAAAACTCAACTAAAACAGTCAATTCCTCAAAATAAAAATTGAACTGAACCTACTCATGAACTGTAACTGAAACTAAACTGAAGATAAAAGATACCGAACTGTAGTACCTGTAATGCAAGGACATTATTTGCCTCTGACCCAGTGGTTCACAAACTATTTCAGCTGGAGACCCAAAACAATTAATTTTGTCTTTTCAGGGCCCAAAGTTCCAAAACTAAGTCTTGAATCTACATTTTACCAACTCTTGCACCGTCAAAACAATATTGAATTGAATGCACTTAGCTTCAAGGTCGGAACCTTTATTACGGAGAGAAAGATAACATTAACAATCACTTCTGATGTTGAGAAGTAATGTTAACTACAGCGACACACTGTCACCTACACACACGTGAAACAAACAAGTCAAATGCTAACCAACACAAACACATGACTGACTGACTCTTGTGTTGTCAAAGTACTGTGTCTCTTTTTTTTTTTACATTGTTTTCATCTTGTGTTGTTTTTGTCTTTCACAACTGAGGTCTCTCCTCTGCATTTCACGTGGCTTTGCTGAGGTCAACATTTATAAAGTCTTCCATTTTGATTAAGAAAATGAACTCGAGCGGCATATTATCGTCACGTGTTTTACTCTGACCGCTGGCGACCCGATGAAAACAGCTCCGTGACCCACTTTGGATCCCGACCCTAAGTTTGGGAGAGGCAGCTCCAACCCAGCGCAGGTGAATAATCTGTTCCAATATCCTGTGAACATAATTCCCAATGATCTCATGACAATACAGAGTGTGATTCAGCTGAGCTATATATATACATAACAGTGCAGTGCAGAGACAAACATAAGAGCATTTTCCATCTGTGTGTGTGTTGACATTAACAGTTTCTGCAGGAAGCCGCTACCTGCACCCCCCACCACCACCGCTCAGGATCTAAACGTGAGCCAGGTGAGACGGCGACTGCTGCTCTTTTTCACACTTGAAACCCCGTTAATAAACCACAATATTAAAGAGAGATGGCTGTTAACCAACCGACCCACCGTCTGGGTGAGTTTCCCTCCTCACAAACCACCTCCGGCCACTAGATGGTGCCGTAAGCCTCGGGATGACGCTGTGACACCGAGCCTCGTTCTGTCCCTGATGACAGGGTAATATCGACTTAAGAGATGTTTCAAATCAATATTTTTCATTATTTCAGGTTCCAGGCGCACACAGCAAAGGAATATTGTCTTTATTAAAGTTCATTGTGTGTCTCTAATGTGGAGAGAGAAGGGGGAGAAAGACAGAGAGGTGACAGCAGTAATATCCACAGTCGGCCTGTGGTTCTGTATCCGGCTTTGTTTCACTCATGTTGATCTGTTGTCGTGATAAGATGCTCTGTCGAAACTCGCCTCAAACACTTTATTTCTTGCGTTCTGGTGAATTTTTATGTACTGATATATGCCCGTTCTGTATCGGTTTAGGACATGTCACGCCAAAATTCAGATACCGGGTGACCATTAGGGTTAGACCAGGTTTAACCCGCTTTGTGTGGAACCACACAGCATTTTGATCCCACGTCCAGTTCAAGCACATTAAAGTCAGGCTTATTTTAACTGAATTTTTAGACAATCTGCAAAAAAAGACATAAAGAGTAAAATGAATATAAGATTTAGATCAGGACATCATTCTGTTTTGTTCATTTTTGCTCATTTTCCTCAGTTTTGTATTCATTTTTCTTGCTTATTTTGTTGATTTTGTTTATTATTTTCTTACTTATTTTGTTCATTTTAGTGCATTATGTTTCCAATTCTGTTGCTTATTTTGCTCATTTACTATATTTTGTTACATTTTGTTCATTTTAGTTCATTTTGTTTTCCATTTTTGTTGCTTATTTTGTTCATTTTGTTTATTATTTTGTTACATTTTGTTCATTTTGTTTCCATTTTGTTCCTTTTGTTGCATATTCGTTCATTTTTGTTCATTTTGTGTATTATGTTTTTGCTTATTTTGAACAAATTATGTTAATTAATTTGTTGCTTATTTTGTTCATCTTGATTTAATATTTAACATTAAACAGGTTCAGTATTAATTCTTCTTGTTGAACTTTTTCCTTTTATTTTCAGCAGCAGGAGGAGAAAATACTACGTTGTGTAAAGTAGATCTGAGGAGACAAAATGTACTGAGTTGTGCTTGTTTATTTTATAAGTTAGACGTGTAGACATTATTTCTAAATGTAAGTCTACGTCTCAGCGTTAGTAACGTGTCCCACATTGTCCCACACATGCATCCTCTTTGTCCCATGTTTGTTTGTTTGTTTGTTT
>JAPQRN010000022.1:2636628-2651382 GCA_037367275.1 Coranthus polyacanthus
TCTCAGCGTTAGTAACGTGTCCCACATTGTCCCACACATGCATCCTCTTTGTCCCATGTTTGTTTGTTTGTTTGTTTGTTTGTTTGTTTTGTTGGGACCTGGTCACACTAGTGAACATTCGACATATAACAGAACAGAACAGGCTCCTCTGTATTGTTTTCAAATGCAGTATTTATTCTCCTGTAGATCAATGTTCTTCACACACAAATAGACAGGATTTACTCTTCTGTCCTCGTTTGTGTCTTGGAAGCAACCTCTTTAAACGTGCATGAAAATGACTTTATTAAAAGAAAATGGACTTTATTAGCTCGTATGCGTTTCAGCTGGATTTAGTCCACCTGTGTTTTATTTGATTTTATGAAGCAGGCCGAAAGCCTGCAACACAAAACCAATTCAAATACCGAGACCTTGTCAAACTAAATAAAAGTCCTATGCTTATTTAATATTTTTATTGAGGGAGACAAATAAACATGTAAATATTTACGACCGCTAAAAGGGAACCTTACTGTAAATGATTCACTAACATTTAAGATACCAACCAAGTTCAGGTGTCGTTAGTAAGAACAACCACGAAGCAGTCAGCGTTTAAATCTGTCTTCATGAATTCAGCGTGCACGTCAGTACGGTTATAATAATAATGACCTTGTTAGTGTTTTCACAGACACTTCTATCATGATACTTAATGCACCTCTGCGGCTCTTCCTGAGGTTTCTACCAGTTTTTTTCCCAGTAAAGGTTTTTTTTGAGGCAGTTCTTCCTCACTCGAACCGAGGGTCTAAGGACGGAGTGTGTTGTATACTGTACAGACTGTAAAACCCTTTGAGGCGAATCTCTGATTTGTGCTACCGGGCTATATAAATAGTTATAGTTATAAAGCACTGCTAACACAAGTTAGCAGAATACAGCACTGTTACCAAACTTTCACGTTTTAACCACATAAGTTATCACATTATAAAGTGGTAAGTTTATATGTCATAATATCGTGGAAATATCTTCTGTCATAACAAGAACCTTTCCATGTTATAACTTGATAGTGCTCTGTTTTTCTTTTCCCGACCTTTCACTCAGTCAGGGACACACACATTTCAGTACACAACACACACATCACTGGAGATTCAGACAGGAACTCTGACTACTACTCGCTAACTGAACTTACATAAAACTAGCCAGTAAATGAACAGAGCTGAACAAAGCTCAGTAACCACTGAGATCTGAGGCTTGACAGTAATGTGGGCTCACAATTTAGCAAGCAGGAGGTCACTATTGTCCTCGTTGTTTAATCTGTTATAACAGCTTATTAAGAAGATATAAAGTGTGACAGATGTAGACATTTGGACAGTCTTGGAGAGTTCCTTATAAAATGTAATTCATTACAGAATACTTAACTTAACTGTAATTTGTAGCTTATTCCGTTAGATTAAAAGAAACTGTGAATGAATGTGGCGTTCACACAATACTGAACCAAGGAATCACTCTGGATGTGATATAATATGAATACTTTCCGTACAAATGTAAGCTATGAGTATATGGAAACATAAAAGTAGTGTGATGTGTTGTCTGGAAAAAAAGGATGACCTTTTATTTTCCACAGGTTAGAGTGAAAACCAGAAAACAAAGATGAAAATAAAACTATGAATTTAGAGTTCCATAGTAGAACATTTTGTTTTCAAGTGCATTTTTTGTTGTAACTAATCCTCTTCGTGTCAAGATGACGCAACACAAAAGACGGTTTTTACCTCCTCTGTTTTCACAAAGGATGACGTGGGTGAAAAAGGCCGAGAATAAATAACAAACACATGTAAATATGCTGTTGAGTCTACTATGGCGCAGATACGCTTTTGTGCTTTTTCTTTTCTTTTTTTTAATCAGGGGTTTATGGGAAGTAAAGCAGATAATGCAGACTTCAAAAAAAGTAATCCCTTTAAGTAATGTATTGATTTTAAGTAATGAGACTGTATTCAGATTACCTCCCATTAAAACTGTAACTGTAACTAAGCACAGTTACACGATACATGTTTTCCACTGCTCCCCAGCACTGCATTTGAAACACACACTGACACTGGATGTTCAAAAATAAATCAAAAGCAAATATAGAGAAGATAGCCATGGGAGATGCACATTATTGATGCGTATATGAATCAACCTATAGGCAAAATACAACACTTTCACCTCTCGCCTGGAGGCCAGAATTTGAAATACAGTGAATGTAAAAAAAATATGCTATTGAATAATAATCGCGCATGTACAGGAGAGATGAGAGAATACTAGAGATGCTCAGCACAATGGATAGGTTCATGCATGCATTAGTTTTTCTTAGTGACAATTGTGCTTAACCCTCAGGTGGTCTCGGGATCTGTTAAGGGATTGTATTTTTGCTCTCTTTTTAGCTTTAGTTTTTTATGCTGAGACGATGATATCTGGCAAAGATGTTCATTTTAAGGAATTAAGGAATTTTGGTATTTCAGCATCAACACTGAAAAAAGAAATTCCACTGTCTAGACCAAAGCCTCACATTCTTCCTCCTGGATCCCTTTTTGGCTCCATTGACTATCATTGATATTTTTAATCATGATCAGTGACCTAAAAGGGCCTTAAGGGGAAAAGTGTGATTTTTTTTGTATTTTTTGTAATAGCACAAAAAGTAAGAATTTGTCAAGATCGGCATTGTTGCTAATCCTTGACTGATAATCCATGCACAAAAAAAACACTTAACATCAAGTAGAAAATGATTCATTTTTTTGTTACGAAAAGTGGGATTATGTAAATAAACTGGCATTTAAAGGGTTATAATTATGAAAATGAATTCACATTTGCTATACATGATGAGGACTGGAGTTAATGACCAAAACAAAAAAAAATAAAAAATTTTCTTCATGTTTAATATTTTTAGTGATCTAAAAGGATCTTAAGAGGAAGTGTGATTTTTTTATACGCTGTCCTGAGGGTTAAATCCACTTCAGTCAGTTTCAGTAGAGTTGGTTTTAATAGTTTTAGTAATTTCCAAAAGGGTCCAATATTTACTTGTGTGACTTTGGGGCAAAAATATCGGTCGAAATCTGTAAATCATGTTCACTTCTCACATTGGAATGAATGGGACAGGATCTGCTGCTAGTCTCCTAAAGGGGCGGGGCCTGGAGAAACCATGTGACATTGAAACCGGACATCACCCTCCAGTGAACCATCTTGTTCTTAAGGGTCTTTGGTGAAGCAATGCACTGCTGTAAATGAACCAGGGGCTTAAACTGTATTTTACGCTTGAAAAAGATCAACCAAAAATGATCAATGTCGGTTTAATAGTGCGCAAAAGTCAGAATATTTTCACTGCTTCACTCATTACTAATTCTGCTGTGTATGTCTCTTAACTGTGTCCCTGTGGACCCCGATCTACCGCAGGTAAAACGCGGAAAATTACACTGATCACTGTATTTGAGTTATAAATAAATAAATGAATTTAGCTCCTTCTGGACCAAAACTGGTGCCTCACTGAAACAAGTTTACAGGTTCTACTGTTGTCGACTGTTTGGACCTGGAAATGAGTTTAATGAATGACATCAGATTTAACAAGCTAATGCAAGATGTCAAACAAAACGTGATGTGGTACATCTACACAGTTTTTGTAATAGTTAGGAATGTTTTTTTTATAGAGAGTTAATGAGACAATCAATTCTGATATCGTACATGGATTTTAATTATTTCAAGCTGAATTTCCACAGGCAATGATCTAACTTTTATAGTACTGAAAAATTGAGAGATAGTCAGGCATGTCATAACTAAAAGAAAACAATGCTGCATTGAGCCTGGTATACATTGTGTAATGTTGGGCTGCCCCAGATGAAAGATGAGATACTTTTGGTGGTGGCAAGAAACGGTGGTCCCACGTCACAAATTCTGACAGTGTCAGAAATTTAGAATGAACATCTCACAGTGTGAAGCTGCTACGACCTACGTCTACTTAACAGTCAGTAGAAACGCAGCATGAAACGACCCATTGATCAACGTGACAGGTACGTTTATGTAGCTAAATCTATTAACATGAAGCTTTCTTTGCGTAGTTGTCATCCGAGGTTGCCTTCTTTTCCTGAGTCACGACTGGGTCCACGTTCTCCTCCTTCCCCTCAACTTTGGATTTTTTCTTGGAACATCATTATCTTAGCTCCATTGTTTACAACTGTTGTTGTGCATGGCAGACGACGTGTGCTGATGACGTCTGATTCTCGTATCTTTGCCTGCATCGTGGCCCGAGACTCAGTAGATTTTATCATCGAACAGTCCGCATATGTGTCGTACCAAAGTTTATTACATCCCCGGACAGTGTAGCTGCCGATGAACTTGACTGATAAGACTGCTGGAATCATACAGTCTGTAGGAGTCTTTAGAGATGGAGGGACATAAAGGACTGAGAAGACCATGCATGTGCAAGAGGGAAAAAGAAAAAAAAAGTGTTATGCAGGCTTGTGTTTTCTGGGCCTCATGGTGGGAGAATCGAAGGTAACACACACACAAACGCTCACACACAAACACTCAACCCCACCCGCCCACTTAACAAATTTATTTATGTACAGCTCAGCTAAAGCCTCCCACCCCCTCCGCACCGAACGCAGCAACACTCTGACTTTTTTTCCCCTCCTACCTCTGTTCTTTTCCTTTTTCTTTTTCTTTTTCTCTCCTCCCTCATCCCTCTTTTCTCTTGCAGGTCATGAGAGATAGCGGAGAGATAAATTTCAGCTCGCAATAAAAGGACTGCATCATGAATAATAAAACAGCCGTAATCTCAACCAATGATTTATACATCTACACAAGCTCTGATGGCAGCGCGCACACACACACACACACACACACACACACACACACACACACAAGCAGGCGGAAAGTCACACATTGAACACTGTTAAAATTGAGATGAATGGTGATGCAGAAATGGGGGGATTGGACTTTTCCACACACACAAACACACACACACAAACAGTTAACTTAACCATACACTCACACACACACACAGACGGACACCCACCCACACACGCTAAAGAAGAACACAAGAGATTCATGTGGAAAATATGGAGAAGTGGGAAAAAAAAACACACTTCCACTGGTTCAGCAGTTGGTGAGAAAACAGAGCAGAGAGAAGAACATTTACACTTTTTTTAATTGTTCAGAATCAAAAACAGTATGAATACAAGACATGCTTTGGGATTTTTTTTTTATCCTGAATGTGTAAAAAGTGAGGTTGAATTAATACTTCATTTAATAAAATAGGCTAAAGGTAGTTTTAACAAGTTCTTCATTATGTTTTAAGCACTTTCTGTAGAAAAGTTGGACTATATCATATTGAGAAGACTTTAATAATGAAAGACTAAGAAAACTTATTTTACTCATTTTAAAGTCATTTTGAATTATCACATTTTGTCGCTTTTTTAAAAATAAATATTTGCTAAGCAAATAAAGTTTAATCATACTTTGATGATTAAAAAGTCATTGTTGCTGTAGTGTAGTGTCCATGCATTACATTAATTTATTAAGATCTATTTATATAATTTATAAAATAAATAAAATGTTATATTTAAAATTATTCAGTAGATTGAAATGTTTTGTAAAATGATGAATATGTACTAAAATCACTGAAGTAAATCAAACTAAATTTCGTGTAGAGTTTTAGTAGATTTTGTGAAATATTTAGTGAATGTAACAAAACGTTTGACAAATATTCACCAAATTTGAATCTACTTTTCTTGTGAAATTAATTGGGGTACATGAACTATTTAGGTTGTAATGATCACATTTGATTAATTTTTGAAAACAGATTTTAATTAATGTTTCACAACTTTAAATTTACTCTTACATACTCATTTACTCATTTATTTATGTTTTTTTTTACCACTGATGATCATATTACAATGCTAATCATATTACCCGTCATGATTTGATTTCATGTTGGAAGCTCTTGGTTTGTACATAAACTGACATCAATGGGGCCTTTTTTCTGAGACCCAACAAAGCAAGCTCTGATAAAATCCCTCAATAAATGACAATGAATTTCTTCACCGAATTGAAACCAATTAACACGAAAATGCTTTACACAGTTGTGTTCCACGTGGAATTACATGTAGATCGTGTAAATTGGGTGTCACCTCAGCAAGGTGTCTTCAAGAAAACCTGCAACTGATTCTCTTTTTTATACCAGATTTCAAGATTAGATGGTCAATTTGATAGCATTAGCAACACTATTATTCATCTGGCATCTTGTTTTTGTCAACCTGGAAAATGTAAGTTCAATATCTACCCTTTTTTAGCTCGTTCACTGCTGACGAGACTGGTTCACCAATATGCTTAATATGTGGTGAGAAAAAAGCAAAATAGCGTATATTGTGATCTCCTGCTGCACAACACAGTCCGGGAGCTGTCCAGAGGGGAGGTGCTGAAACGGTGAACACTTTCCTGGGCAGCAAAGGGCTCACCTTTCCTGAGCTGGAACAACCAGAGTAGCTGGAAAAGCTACACTTTATGTTAGATATACATACAGAATATATATTTTACATTGTTCAGTGAAATAGTCCTTTTTTATTCAGGGTGACAGCTGACTGCACGCTCCAGTTACACGCGATAAAAGGATGACGGCACACAGAAGCAGGCGGCATTTTTGGTTTGGTGTAAGGGGAAATTTTAAGTTTGGCTTGTTTCATTTGTTTCATTTTGTTTGTTTCATTCCAGTAATGACAATATATGGACAAAAGGGCAGAGCTGCAGGAATTTGAGGGGTGATAGGTGAGCTAATAACAAACGCTTGTTTACTGACATGGTAAAACGGTAAACTTCATCAAACATTTACATAATAAAATCATTTGACGGTCTTGCTAATGTAGCTAAACCTAACCACAACTACAGTTGAGCTGTCAGGAAAATAACATATTTTATTCAACAAACAGAAGTGTGCAAGTCCAACTGGCACCTGTCAATCAAAGCCAGACACGGCGGCTTTCTATTCACCTGAAAATCTTATTAATGACAGTATTTTTAGAGCGGGGTTAAGTATAAGTCTAATTCTATTCGGAGCATGCACCTAGTGGCTGTCAGCGGTATTACACTAAGATACTTCCACATTGGCTTCATTTTGGTGATGAGGTCCTCCTTGTGTATAACTTAAGGACGCGTGCAGGATTTTCTAAATACTGAGGTCAAATTTTGACATGACAGCAGTAATGTCTCATGTTGTCACCACCAGTCTCTTAAAACACCTGAAATCCAGAGGAAGAAGAAGAGGAGGAAGAAGATTTCCTGTGATACCGCATTTGAAATGTAATGGGGAAGGACTGCGGGATGGACACACCTTCTTAGAGAGATACACCAATGATGCATCTAAAAAAACAGACACTTTATCATTAATAACCCAGTGTAGTAATAATATATGGTATGGAGATGGTGTCACTGGGTCACATGACATGGAAGCTATAGAAAGAAACTGCAATTATCTTCTATTCTTCTATATTTATGCAAAATAAATTAGTTACACAAAAATGCGATACCTAATGTGTATTAAAGGTACCAGATATATTACTACACTGGACAAATTAGATGCATCTCATGTTGTCTGTCTTTTTAGCACTTCTTCCACTTTCTACTTGAACTTCAGCTTAATTATGAAGCAGTAACTCATAGTTACGAGATAAGCTGACTTTTTTTTTGTGCTTACAGTGTACTTCCATAACACAAGCACCCCAGAAATCCGTATAGTGTTTTTTTTAGGCGCTGAGTGGTTGTTCCTACTATAGTCAATGATTACAGAGGGCGGTTTTTCATACTTTTCATGGAGACTCAGGTGGTCCTGACTACTCTCCACCATTAGGCCTTTGTACATCACTGAGTGCTGTGGCTACAATGCCACAATGTCCTCGGTAATGTCATTATGGATATAATCTATGTTTCATTGTACTGTGCTGTGTGTTTACTTGTACAGAGATCTATCAATGGACTAGGATACACACAAACACACGTAAATTACACAGTGACCTTCACCAAAATACTCATTCCTTACCGTTGTGTATTTTTTTATATTGCGACTGTAGGAATAATACACTCTCAAAAACAGCTTGGGTTGACGGTCTCAAGCAACATTTATTCTCCAAACCCCATTTAAACTTAAATGCAAGAAAAACTCATATCTATGGTTTGTAAACTAGCTTGAGCCTTTATTTAAATGAGTCCAAAATTCCATTGTTTTCACTGACCAACGTAATTGTATTTTGTAAATATAAACAAATTTACATTTTTGATGCCTTCAACACACAGACACTGGGACAGAAACAACATAAGACTTAACATTAACAATAAGAATGAACTATTCAAAACTTTAGCGAATCTAAAAGTAACACTGTCAGATTCCACAATCATCAAGTTCATTGGTAACAGGTGAAGGATCATGACTGAACATAAAAGAAGCATCAACCAAAGGATTAGACTTTACAAAGATGGATCATGACTCAGCACTTTGAGAGAATTTGTAATTCAATTGAAAAAGAATATTTCTCAACACAAAATTGCAAAGAATTTCAGTCTCTGACCATCTACAGATGGACATAATATTTTGAAAACATTCAGGGAGTCTGAGGAAATCTCAGTGTGTAAAGACCATGGACAGAAACCACTGTTGAATGTGTGGGACCTTTGACCCTCAGGCGACATCACATGAGAAACCATCATGTTATTGAATAGATCAACTCTGTGTAGAAACGGGTTCTCTGGACCTGACAGTGAAATGTGGGCTCAGACGAGTTCACGTTTCAACAGGTTCTGAATGTCAAAGATGAAACAGACCATCCAGACTATCAGTGAAAGGTGTAAAAGCAGCATCTGTGATTGTCTGGAGATGCATCAGTGTCCACAGTGATAAACATGTCTCTGTCCCCACTTTTTGAGTGTGTTGCAGGCATCAAAATCTAAATGTGTTTCTATTTCTAAAATACAATGATATGTTGGTCAGTGAAAACACAGAAGATCTCAGTACTTTTGTCTGTTAAATAAAGGTTCAAATGAATTAACAAATCACAATTGTTAGTTTTTATTGTATTTTAGAAAATGTCCTAACTTTTATATATACATATCTCCAAGCTGTGACTGATGTTGTGAACCTTGGGATTAACTCAGCATTTTATTGTTCATGTCAAAGAAAATAGGTTTGGAGGCAGGAATTAAAGGATAAAAACACAGTATAAACCTCATGACAAATGACCACATTGTGTAATAATACACTGCAGTTCATTCAGCCTGATGAGGAGTAAAGTAGTAAAACGTTGACTGTCAGACTAAATACAAGGTGCTCACAGAAGCTCCATCAAATTCCTGTTTAGCCTAAAAGTGAATAACGAGTTCTTCAATTTTTGATCGTCCCGTTTTTTCAGACCTGAAAGCTGATAATTTGCTTTATTAATTTGTAGCCTTTTAAGCTGCTGGTGCCATCATATCCCCTCAGATGTGACAGACGCTCTGGATTTTGACAGCGAGATGACGCTTGTTAGTCAAGTGTTGTGGTGTTTGTCACACACATGGAGTGAAGGTTTGAAGTATAATGATTCCTGAAGTAGGAGATTCACCTTTATTCACCAGTATTAATATGTTTACATAATTGAGACGTGACTGATAATGATTAGACGTGTTAGACTAATTTCGATAAAGGGGCCTGTAAAATATTTTCTTTTTCTTGGAAAAACAACATTTTCTTTCATTTTTAATGAAAATGGCAGGAATCCAGTTAAGGCTGCAGTTGCACTACTCTTAAATTGTTCACCTTGCCAGTTTATTAAAAAGGGATTAAGAAAACATTCAATACAAAAAGCCACGTTGAATTAAATGGGCTGATTTTTCCTTGCTACAGTTGTATTAAGACTGTTGAATAAATCCAGCAGGTTTTCAAGATGCTGCCCCTTTGATGTTGTATTTTTGTTTCTTCCGATACAAAAATAGACCAATATTTCAAATTTGATTTTAATTCTCTTTAGTATATAAATCACATAAATTGTATATATATGTATATGTATATATATATACATATACATATATATATATATATAATTTTTTCCCATCAAGCTTAGTAAGATAATTTCTTAAGCTGTGTAGAAAATGACAGCTTCTTTTCATTCTCACCCACTCCTGGCCTTTTATTCCGCTCACTTCCCTTCGTCTCCGTCTCCTCCTCCTCATCCTCCTCCCCTTCTTTATCCTTCTCCTCACAACCTGAAAAGACACACAAAAGACAAAGAGGGACGGGATGAGAAAAGAGGTATTTGGACGAACGGACACACCGGTAAATAGATGTTATGACGTGAAATAGAGAGGGAAATATTGTGAAACTGTGGGATGAGAGGAGAAATGAAACAAAGGCAGCGGACAGTAACACACACCAGGCATCAAAATATGTTAGTAGACATGATTTAATCCACCTCACCTGCATGATAGGACGTTTACAAGTAAGTATCAGATATTGAGCACATGCAGTGAAACTTAGAAACTCGCCTCATTCTGTGTTCACCTTTCTGTCTTGCAAAAATGTGACCAGTGGTTACTTTGAAAAAAGGCAACGAACGTAACGAAGTAATGTTATTGAGTGGATTTCAAGTCATAAAATATGAATTAAAATGAATTTTTAAAAAGTTAATCAACTGTACTTAATAATTGCCACCTAAACATTTCACATAACCACATTTATTTCACAGGAAATTCAAATTTGTCCAGAATTTAGTTCCATTCAGTAAATAGTTCACAAAAAAGAATCTAGATCATTTTAGATTTTAGATTTAGTTAGATTCATCTGAATGATTTCAGTACATTTTAATCTTTTTTTAATACAATTAAATCTATTCCACAATATTAATATCACTTTTTTACTCTACATCTCTCACTCACAAGATTTATAGACACTGTATAAATAGCTGATAATAAATGAATGTGATGCATTTAAACCATGTGTTACACCTGACGGTTGGTTGAGAAGTTGAGCAGAGAGGAGACAGATTTGAGTAAATTGTAATTTAACACATGTATGATTTAACCTTTTAACACCCACTCTGTTCACTGTTATAACAGAAGAAGTGTAAGGCCAATATGCATGGATTAGACTTCATTTGAAAGGGAACATCTTCTAGTTTCTGTGTTTAACATGTGGCTGAAACACAACCTAGACTACATCAGTTTAAACATGACTCAAATGTAACCCTAACCCTGAGAAAAAAAATTCTTTTACAGAGAAAATATTGTACATATTGAGCTGATTTCGTTTTTTCTTTTGGTTCTATATATATATATATATATATATATATTTGTAATTATTCCTATCATTATTTATTTTAGAATGTCTTGTTTAGGTTCGAGAGGGAGATGAGATTGTTGAGTGATCATTTA
Organism: Coranthus polyacanthus; assembly: GCA_037367275.1. Lineage (NCBI taxonomy): Eukaryota > Metazoa > Chordata > Actinopteri > Kurtiformes > Apogonidae > Coranthus > Coranthus polyacanthus. Next base: position 2,648,014 of record JAPQRN010000022.1, read on the forward strand.
AGTTCTCTGACAAGGGGATGGAGCTACATAAAGGGCTTATTAAAGTAAAAAAAAATACAATGCATGGACCGCCCAGGTTTGGGCTAAACCCTGAATGTTTACAACGTCTGGCTCCGCCTCTGCTGCCTTGTATTTTCTTCTGCTTTTATTGGATTCCCTAAACTCGTCCCCCTCCTTCTCCGCTCCCTGTTTCCTCTCCTCTTCCTGGGTTTAACCATCCTCTTTTTCATCATTGCTTTGTATATTCGTCATCCTTTCTCTCTAGGCCTGCATCCCATTCTTTCTATCTTTCTCTCACAGTCTTCGTCTTCTTCTTTCTTCTTCTTCCCCTCCCACTGGGCGATCTGTTGCAGACATGCCTCTTCGGTGCTACAACCCATTTAGGGCCCCGCTGCCGTAGCCACCAGGTAATTGGAGTCGGAGCCAGGACCAGCACAGAGAACATGGGACAGAGGGGTAGTAACGTAAGTGTGTGTGTGTGTTGAAGGAGGATTAATGTGTGTGTTGTGTGTTGGTGCATGCAGACACAGGAAGAAAAAGGGGGGGGGCAAAAGGAAAAAGCAAAGACAACACAAGTGGAAAAGACAAAGGTATAGCATGTCGAGGCCCGCCATGACGGTTTTCACACTCACACCGAAGCATTAAGAGAAAGGCAGTTCAATGTAAGGAGGCAGAGAGCGTCACACAGTAGTAGTCATTTCATCAGCCAGAGACACACGAGTCTGTGGGAGGACAAGAAGAAAACACAGGAGCAAGAGTGTTTCAAAATCCAAATTCTAAACCCCTCATACAGCTCCATCCCCTCGTTGGAGAACAAAAATCATCACTAAGACGAGACAGTATGAAATAAATAATGATATATGAATAATTACAGGAAGAAAAAAAAAATAGAACCAAACGAAAAATTTAAATCAGCTCAATATGTACAGTATTTCATCCCACTTTCTTTTTCGTTCATTTTAACAATCTTTATTATTCAAAAGTATTTTTTACAGATTGTTTTTTACTCCCTAATATGCTTCATAAAACTCCTCAGTTGTGCGTGACTAGTGTGTTGCGTTGTCTTCACTGAGCAGACAGCCAGTTATATTTATTCACAATTGGTCTGGATTTTTTTACAACCTCAAGACAAAATGTATTTGTTTGTAGTCATTCCCATAATTATCATATTGGCAGTTTATTTACTAAATATATCACTTGTCCATGAAAGGTCCTCTATGTCTCCATGAGAACTTCATTTCTGCTTTGAACTAAAGCTGTTTGAACACACACACACACATATATATATAGCTTAAACAAATCTGATATTTTTCAGTCAAAAACCAACCATCGCTCTTTAAAGTATTACAGTCTCATTGTTTATTGATGTTTTACCAGAGGTTTGATTGAAGTCACTCTCCGCCTCTGTGTTAAAGCTGCATTAGATGAGTTTTATGTTCAAACATTGGACACTTGGGGGCAGTGCAATATGGCAATTGAATTGCCTGCATCAAACAGACAGTATCTGTCATCTTCAGCAACTTTTGAGAGATATACTGTGCAGTATGTATATGTAGAACTGTCTGTCCGTAATACTGGAAACACATGAAACATTTTATTCATGATAAAAGTTGCTGTAAAACCGAAAACAATTATGGTGAACATTTTTTTTTTTTAAAGCAGCACCGTGAAATATTTTTCATACAAACAATAGATAAAGTGTGTGATGTTAAAGAGGCCTTGTTCGGTAACCTCAACCCTCCACCTAACCTATAACAAGAACGACAAATACTTACTTTTCAACCTGCATCACATGCTTTAGATTAAATGTGTGATGTAAAACGGGTCCTGTTCTGTAACCTTAACCCTAACATACAAAGAGTGAAAAACACTTTTAAAGCTGCACCACATGCTTTTCATACAAACAATAAATTGTGTGATGTTAAAAGGGCCTTGTCCAGTAACCCTAACCCTATCCCTGACACACACAGAGTTACTATTGGAAGTGTCTTTCAGTTCATTGTATTGGGTCCGAAAGTACAGACATAATCATCCTGATTTTCTCTCCTAAATATCAAACATGTTTGAAAATGATCGAGACGACCCCCAAATCGGTATGTGATCAGTTTTCTTTAAAGCCGCACCACATCACATTTGTCATACACATAACTGGTTAAACGTGTGATGTTGAAGGTCCTTGCTTTTAGAGGTGTTTTAGGATCTTTCAGCTCATTGTTTTGCTCATTGCTCTGCTTTTGCTCACCTCATTTTCAAACATGTTTCATGTTCAGGAGTGAAATTCTTGAAGATTATGTCAGTACTTTCTTTCCTGTAAAAGCGTTAAAGAGCTTGGTGGTTATTCTTTTTGTGTTACAATTAGGGTTACATTTCAGTCACATTAAACGCTGAAACTAGAAGATGTTCCCTTTCAAATGAAGTCTAATCCATGCATTTTGGCCTCACACTTCTTCTGTTATAAACCCAACCCTAACTTAGAGATAGTTCCAAAAGAGTGGATGAAATAAGTATTTTTCATGTTCACCATCATTTGGTTTGCAACTCATTGTGGATCACATCTCCCAGCTCTAAACATTCTTTTATCACGGAAATCAAATGACTTGTACGAATGTTGTGTTGCAACATATGTTAATAGAAATCCCTTTTACAACATGCCATTTATAAGATATGCCGAGATGAAAAGTAATGCTGTTGCAATGAAACAGCACAGCCACAGCGGAAGATTAGGTCGAAATTGATGGAGAGACACTTAACTGAAAAACAAAAGTGTCAGAGCTAAAAACTCTAAAGAGAAAAAGTCTGCAAACAACTCACATAAACTAGAGTTAACCGTTTTATAGGTAAAATACTGATGTGTCACCAGGCTTCCATATTACAACGGAGCTGCAGTTATTTTGTCTCTCTCTTTTTTTTTCTCTGTCACTTCCACTCACTGCTCTGTAGGGGCTTTTAAAGGGGAAAGCCGACCATGAAGAAGCAGCTGATAAGACACGCAAAAGGAATCTGACAGTAAGATTACGCTCGTCTTGGGAGGATATTTGTGATATAGAACGGATACCACAGTCCAAAGTTTCACAGGATTTGCACCATATTTGCACGTATACTCGATTATACGGAATAAAACGCGTGTTCTCTCGGTTGATTCCACATTAATCAGGACTCAGTGTAGCCGTGGTGCATTTATACCCTGATTTTATCCAAAGAGGAGCAATAACATTTATTAAACAGTGACAAGCACTCTAGTACATTATGTGTTTTCCCTTTCAGATCCAGATTTATGTGAGAAGTTCAAATTCTACCGCGGAGGGGGGGGGGGGGGGGGGGGGGGGGGGGGGGGGGGGGGGGGGGGGGGGGGGGGGGGGGGGGGGGGGG
>JAPQRN010000022.1:2651482-2675397 GCA_037367275.1 Coranthus polyacanthus
GAACAGGTCACAATAACACAACATAAAGACCGTCAAACATAAATACGGCGATAACTCATCCAGACAGTTCAGACATCACGTTCCCCCTCTCTCCTCCCCACTTTGCCTCCCTCGTCTCTCCCCCTTTCACTTTCCTCGTCTGCACCTCTTTTCTGTCTCCACCTCTCCCTTCATCCCTCCCTCTTTTCGCTCTCCTCCCTCCTCCACCTCCCTCATCTTCTCTCTAATGCGTCCATCTTTCTCTTGCTCTTCGGCGCAGTAGGGGAGAGCTGCATTTGAAGCTCATTAAATAAAGACCTACAGAGCTCTGCGGTGAGTGTGTGGTGTGTGTGTTGTGGCTGTCTAGTTTTTCCTTACGCATTAAGAATTTATGACATATAACTCCTAATATAAGTGTCTACTGCAGGACATACAAGCACATACTGAGTGAAATCAATTACAAGGCCTCTATTAATGTTGCTGACATTTGAAAATAGCTAAATACTGATTACTTATGGAAAATATTATGGGGAAAACATGTATTTTAGAATATTTGGTCAAAGACTCATTTGGGGTGTATCTGTTTTCAGACTCAACCACTGTGTTTAATTGCATAGTCTCGCAATTCATTTGAGGAGGGAACTCTCACACATAAATGGATGCAGTTTGGATGGTGTGTAGGGAAAAAACAACAATGATCAGGTTGTGCTCGCGAACGCAGCCGTCTTCCTCCTGACACACAGGGCTCCAGCCCAGAAATGCAGAAGTGCAGTTTCCATGTAGATGATCGTGTAATTCTACTGCTTAAGAAGCTATATTTGCACTAGTGGACTAGTATAAGCTGGGGACCAACGGTGATTTAAAAATCACACACATGCACACACACATCTGTGTTTCGTGCAGCGCATTTATACGGGATGAACAAAGTCTGTTTCGGGTTCTTCAGTTGGACAGGTTGAGGTTCAGCAACGTTATGTGTCCAAAAAAATGAGGTCAGTTGAAAACCTGAATATACTGAAGGACCAGGTTGTTACATCAATGGATTTGTTTCTTCCCTGATGACACAGACGTATTCCAAGATGACAAAGGATTCATCAGGCATCAGATTTTTAAAGAGTTGGTTCAGGAAGTATGAGACATCGTTTTCAGAGTCCAGACCTGAACCCCCATTGAGAATCTTTGGGATGTGCAGGAGGAGACTTTACACAGCAATTCTCCCATCTTCAATACAAGATCTGTGTTTAAAAAAATAATACAACTCTGGATGTAAATAAATGTTGTGACATTTCACAAGCATTATGTGGCATAAATGATGCCACGTCAAATACATCCCGTAATCAAAACTAAAGGCGGTCCAACGACATTTTGTGTGTGGGACTTTTTTTTCGGCCAAGCTGAGTATAATGACCAGCGCAGCCTTTATAGTTCTCGACCAGGAAATATTAAATACGCGGAGGAAACAAAAAAGTGTTGCAAAGAATCCCAAATCACAGAGATGTTGATTCGCAGGGGACTAATATCAGCACAGGACCTCTGTGTTTGCAGAAATAGAGTAGGTCATTTGCAGTGGAATTTTTACTTTACAGTTTACAAGCATGGCAGATTCACATAGGATTAAGATGACAGTCAACCTCCACAATGATTAAAAATCACCAGGTCCACAGGTAATACTGCCATCATGTGAATAGGGCTTCAGTAGAGGTTTTTTAATACATAACTGAATACATCTTTAATGCCAGGATCAGACTGTACAACATGATAAATATATATAATGCGAAGAATTTTGATTTGCAAGTTGTAATTTAATTCAGACCCCTAATAAATAATATATAACTATGCCATAACTATTTTTGATTTAAAATAACATTCGTAAAGGGGCCTCAACTCCAACATATGTGCCGGAGGAACTGTCAAGGAATCTAATTACTCATGAAACACATTAAACATACATCAAATGAATCAGTCTTATAATCAGAAGTAGTGAATTCTCAATACACTGACCTCTGTCTTCTGCTTTGAAGAAATAGACAGGATAAATTAATATATTTATGTTCAACTAAAAGAAAAAAATGAATAGCACTTGCTTACACTGCCATATATTGCATTGCATATGTGCCCACAATCAGCCCTGCTTCAAGGACCTTTTCAAAGAAGGTTTTTGTGCTGATGATTTGCTGGTGCAAACTCAGCCATGAAGTTCTGCACCTGTGTGCAATTTGCCTTTGTTTTGTATTGGAGCTGTCCAACCTGTGGAGTAGTTTCTTGTGTCTCAGGCTTTTCCCCACATTTCAAGACACAGATTGGTTCAGAATGAAAACTTCAGAAAGCAAAACCCCTCAAATTATGTGTCTTTAATGATCAGAGATACACACACAGATCTCTCCACAATCACAAACCAGGTATTTCTTTTTTGTGCTTCTTATACTTCTCTAATATCTACTGAAACGTCTCATGTGACTCAGATCTAAAACATGCTCCATTAAATCTGCAGGAGTCAAAATCAGGAGAAAAAAAAACACACTGTCATTCTGCAGCTCTCTCCTCTCGGTCCAAATGAAAAGACTAAACATTAAACACAGATTCATGCCACTGTGGAAAAGGTTTACAAGCTTCTTATTTCCTGTCAGACTACTTGAATTATAATATGCTGAAATTTAATTATGGAGCTTTTTCCCAATTACACCAAAAAAAATTATCAAGCACTGCAGCTGTCTGACTCTTAAAATAATGTCCACGTGTCACTGAATGTATCTGGGATTTCGCACAAACATTAGTACTGAAATTCTGTTAGTTTCTCACAGCTGGCTACAGCATCACACAGCAGATGAAACCACGAGTGGGTCTCAAAACTGTGCACACTCACGCACGGCACAGCAGCTGTAAAACCAGATCAGTCAGGATCTGATGCTCATTAATGTTGAATGTTCTGCAGCAGGTACATTCAGATTCCAGGTTCATGAGATGAAGTGTTTTTAATAAAGCAGCCTGGTCTCCATCAGTGCTGTCAGGACATTTTATTTTTAAGTAGCCAAAAGTCTGGGATAAGCCCTAGACCCAGCTGACTCACCATGTTTGTATTTCTATTGTATTTAGCGCATTACTCCAAAACTGTCAGAAACTTGGATGAGACCGTACATGTAACTGTTCCGAGTTACTTTTGGATTTTTCAAAACCGGGATAAGGTCTTATCTGGGTTACTGAAATGGTGATATGGCATTTACAAACACAAAGACAGGATACTTCAAAATCCTGGATATTGAAGTGCATGTGAACACAGTCATTCAATATCAGTCAAGTCTCACAAACTCAAAGATTTGAAGAAAAAGAGACAGAGAGAGAGTTTGTGTTCAGCTCACACCAGCTTTAATAGCTTCAGCCTCACTGCATGCGGTAATTTACGCTGGTCTTTTGTGAATTACACTTTTTTTTGCAAAGATGCTTAGTTGCATAGAAAAGGGCTGATTTCGCACCAAATAATTTCCTAATTTATATCCGTGCAAATGCCATAGGCACACTGTGATGCTATTTGTTTGGCAATGGAATATTTTTGTGGATCTGGCCCTAACTATACAAACTACTGGATCAATGAGGAGGCTATTTACAAGGTTAGATGTACAGTATGTACAAATGAATGAATGAGACATTAATGCAACTATAACAAAGTGAGAGTCTAACGGATGCATGAACTGATCTTTTGATAACCACATAGGTTGTATTTGGAGTTGGTAATAAGAATAGCAAATAAGCATGACTGGAAACAAACACTGGAAACAAACCCAAGGTTATTCCCACTACAACTGCAAACCTGCAAACAAACTGTGAACCCGGACCCAAGCATTTCCATTTGCATCTTCAGTGAATGATCTCTGCTTACAGTTCTGCTGTGCTATTATTTCTGTTCAGCTTGTATGAAAAATAATTAAAAACCCATTTTCAGAATCAAAGAATCTGTGTCTTTTGCCTTCACCTCACATCTAAACTCTGTGGTTTTTTTTTTTTTTTTTGTTAGGCATTATCCTTCATTTAACGGGGAAATTGCAAGTGTGTAAACATGCTCTTCACTCTGAACATTGTGCAAAAAAAAACCCAAAACATGTATTTGTGCAGGGAAAAAAATAGCACTGATATAAGGAGTAAAAATGAACAACATTCAAAGCAATATCATAATCATCATAACTTTAAAATGCATTCTACACTCTATAGATGGGAAAATGCAGCAGAAGATGATGCAATTTGTGACAGATGACCGTGTGTATTGTGCATTTGAACAGCAGTTAAAATAAACACGGAACCAAATGGAGATACAGGCAGTACAGCATCTGTCCATTCACACAGTTTCATCTCATTTCAATAATCTTCGCTCATTTTCATAGGAGGGCCTTTTTTTGTGTGTTTATGTGCACTGTACTGTAAGTGTGTGCCCATCACTGGACCACTGTGTGTGTGTGTGTGTAGGTGTGTGTGTGCGCGCAGTACAAGCTGGCGATGGGGTGGGGGCAGGTGAGAAGCTATAAGCTGACAGAGATGGACCACTTCACTTACCTGAGACGATGGTTCTATTGTTAATGATGCTGCCCACATCCGGGGGGCCGGACACACACACACACACAAACACACACACACACACACACACACACACACACACACACATACACACACAAATACCCACATGCTCACCAACACTACAGATGGCAGACAAATGAGGACAAATAAATATGTGTACACACATATGGCACAAAGATTAGGATCTGTTATTAATAACTTAAAGGGACAAGAACTGCTCCACTTCACCACAAAGACTCACACATTACCATAATTGCCTCCACTATATACGTATATGAGAGAGGGGGAGAGAAGGACTAGCTTGACATTTTGTATGTTAATGCATTACCTGGATTTACTTGTGCAAGGGACCCAGATATATTCACTGGGTGCTATTGTCGGTAGCCGAGGGGCAGGGGTACAACCTCAAGTCAAGTATGCGGTGCCCAGTGCATCCATGCATATTATTTTTCCTCAAATGTCCTGGTTGGTGGCCTACAGGTTCTCCAGACGGTTTAACACCTCTACCAGCAGCAGGAAAAATGACTGTGACTGGAGAAAAACACCTATAATGTTAAAATGTGAAAGAATCACTGCTAAAACGAAGGCTGTCTCAATGTGATGCTTAACCTGTTTGGTTAGGTTTAGGCACAAATAGGAAAAGCTTATCATTTGCATTAATATAACAACTGTATGGTAAGATGAAACTAGTGCCTTGATATACAGTAAAAAACACATGGCTATAGAACGGTTACGGTCCTTTCAGACCAACATTGATGTGACAGAAGACTCTGGTGCTTTTTTGACAAATGCTTTTGGTCCAAAATGGCAGAGGTGTAGCTCTACTGATACACACTGATGTAGCCATTGAACAAAAATTGAGGTTCACTTTTTATCAAGTGAACCCGTGGTGCTTTTTGAGAACTGCTTTCAGTCCATAATGGTGGAAAAGTAGCTCTGTTGCTGCGCAATTCTGTTGCAATGGAACCATATATTGAGCTTCAGTTCTTGGCAATCTAAGTTCTTTATATTGACCTTAGACTGTAAACTAGAATTCTCAGATCCAAATTCCCACGTAAATCAGGGTCGAAAGCAGCATATGTTGCCCACCTTGCTCTGTCTCCTCACTTAATACTTAACAGCGGGTCATAATAAGTAGGTTGTTTCAAGGACCTGTGAACACGTTTTCTACAGGAGGCCTTACTCTTGGAGGCATGCGATGCACGCGTGGTGCTTTTAGCAACATGGGGAGTATGTTCTGAGATGGTACCAATCACATGAGCTCTTCTCACCTAATGTAAACCAAATGCTTTCAAACCATGACTCTTACAACCTCAGGTTGGTCTAGGGGTGAGGGGAGTAACAAAAAAAAAGCAAGTACAGCATATCAGGGAAAAATGTGTTTATTTTTGTGGCCTTTTATTGCCGAAAATAAAGCTTAATTTAAGTTCAGAGAGCCTGGGCCAAAATAACAAACCACCCAGCCCTATAAAATCACAATGCTGCAGATATTAAAATTACAATAATAAATCTATCTCCCTAACTACACATGAACAGGAAAACAGAAACAACTTGCCTACGGGGAAAGGGACAGAAACAATAACTTCAAAAAAACAGATAAAAATGAAGCAAAAGTACCTTTTTAGTGCAACACTGTGCTATGATTTTATTTTACACAAACACTAGGAAGCTCACAATAACAACGCGTCCACATACATAAATGACACAATAGACGAATAGCAACACGACTGACATGAGTATTTGCACAATTGTTGGTCTAGCACCTCTACAGGCAGCAGGAGAAATGACACAAAATGGCAGACGAGGACCCGGTGGCGGTGCTTCTCTGTGGTGCCTCATGTAGGAGTGATGGTGGTGATGGTGAATGTTACTAGCTAAGGAAATCTCAATCAGAATGTGATCTGACATGCTTAAGAAAGGAAATTGGGAATGTGACATAATAAACAGTGAGTCGGCCATATTTGGAGCATACCAACACCCACCTGGTCAACATGGCCAGAAAAAATTGTTTTGCCTAGTGGGCTGCCAGTTTTACAACAAATGAACCATCCTGAAAATAAATAATGGGATTAGTTTTCATTCTCACGAGACAAGCTGAACTCTGACTTTTTTCACTCCCTGTGACACAGGGAGGTGAGCCCCGAGTGGGGTCTCGTCTCTGGTGTCAGCGCTGCTGGAGCTAAACCTGTCGAAAAGGCAGGTGTCCTAAGACGAGCCTGCGGGATAGAGACCTCCGTAGACCTGATCACTGCTCCGCGATTCCCATTCCCTATAGTTCTGAATGTTTATTTTCACTCAGATATTTGTAAATGATTAATGAGACACTCGAAACTTGATATCATATAGCCTTTGCATTTTTTGCACTATTTCAAGACAAATTTCCAAAGCCTTAAATGCTTGTAGTTGGACATTCTGTACATAGTTAACAGTGATGTTGGGGATTGAGGGAGAGTGGTTTGACACTCTACAGAGGTTTCAGCGATGTAAAGAAACAAAACTTTAAATTGCCCCTTAGACTGAATGATGTCTGTAATGCTACTAATTTGCTTTGAAGAAACTAGGGACGTACATCTTCATCAGCATCTCAATGCAGTGCCAACTATCCAATACATTAAGGACACATGTATAGCAACTTCAAATTTCATGATTGATCGCTCTTGGAATAATTCCATGAATTTATATTTTCAACCTCACTGTCGTCATAATTGCTATTCATATAGTTGTTATTGTTAAATGTGCTCTAGCTTCTGCCAGATCACACAGCTTTCTCTGTTTTCAAAGCACAATGAAAACTCAACGTCACCAGTGCTTTTGTACATACACGTTTTAAAATCCAGTTACTAGACCATTTTCTTACACATTAACGATTTGTGGATTTTTAACCTGCAAGTTGCACTTTAAGAGCAGAGAGTGAACTTTAGGTATGTTTTTTTTCTTCATGCAGTGGAATCACAACATAGGCTCAGGCCCCGCTGGAACTAGATTCTGGCTGCTGCTGAATGAATAACAGATTTTTACAATCCTACAGGAAGTGTGTGCGATCTTAGCCTCTGACCCAACGGATCTCCTGCACACTGCCTCCTCCTCCCCCCTGGATGCTACCTTTCTTGCTTTGTTACTCTCAAGTCCTCTCTCAACTTCATGTTTCATCTCCCCATTTCACTCCTCACCCCTCAGCTCTTTGATCCACTCCCATTCCCCTATTTCTTTTCATCCCCCACAATGTTCACACGTTCATCTCCTGTTATTACTTTCTGTTTGTTTAACAATACGCCCCCCCCCCCCACACACACACACACCCGTTCACCTCCACCTTTTCTCTCTCATTTTTTCCCCCATCACCATCTCTCTGCACAAACCCATCCGTGTGCTCCGAACCTCCTCCTTTCTCAATCTTTCCTTCCTGCTCGTCCCCACCCTCCTCCTCCTCCTCCTCCTCCATTGTTCTTTACAGATTTCATATTTTCAAAGTCAAATAGCAGTCATTGGCATGCCAAACAGGATGGAAAAAAACAAACGCGGGGCGGCTCTTACCATCTCACTTCAAAAAACCAAAAAGAAAAGAGAGAAAATAAAAGACAGCCAGAGATACAGACAAAAGAAGGAGATACAATACAACCAGGTCAAATTGATCTTTCTCCTCCTGTACCTGCTCCCCTCTCTTCTCTACACCGGGAGACCAGGTGCTAGAGCAGGGAGGTGCTTTAATTGTGAGATGAGAAGGGAATTCGAGCCACGAGGGTGTGTGGTGTGTTTTTTTTTTTTTTTGTACCTCCGTCTGTGTGTGTGTGTGTGTGTGTGTGTGTGTGTGTACTTTAGAGAGGCAGCAGCAGATAATTGGAGAGGCACACCTGGACACTGGTCACCTCTCAACCCTGCCCTTCTGCCCTTCAAACCAGCACTATTCACTCTGGGTGCATACTGTAGGTGTGTATTTGTGTGTAGTGAACTCTTTTTGCTAGGGATTGCATGTGTGTGTGTGTGTGTGTGTGTGAGGATGCCAGCAGGCTTACTGGGTGTGTATGCTCATCTCTACTGACTGCCCATCTCCAGTCAGTGTGTGGGCAAAGTGTGTGTGTGTTTAAGGTTACTAATCTTGACTGTCCATCATTGTGTGATGGTAGTGGTGAGAGCAGTAGGTCATTCAGCTGTGCTATAAAAGATTCAAGACTAACTGATGACCTCGGCCAACGAAAAAAGGTCTTCTTTGGGAGACTTTTTTTTTTTCTTTTTCTAAATTTAACCTTTGCTTTGACAAAGGAAACATCAAATATTCCTTTTTGCCACTGCACCCTGGCTTAGACACAAACAGTCCAGGGGCAAAAGCACATGGTTGCATTGTTGAAGGTTTGTGCATTTTGGGTATTTTATAATGCATGCGTGTGGAATGGGCTGCTCTCAAAGATCAGAAACAATTCCCTAAAAAGCCAAAAAAAATGACAGAAAGTGTGGCCCTTTACAGAGCCAGTCACTGAGAAGGTCAAAATAACTGCATATGCTGATCCACCAGAGGAGTGTTTTCTTTGAAAATAAACAGGATTTCTGGGTCTCTGCTTACCGCTGCCAATAATTTATATGAAATCAAGACATATCAGAGGAATCATTTTGAATGTTTTATCAGCTGAAGTCTTTTTTTGACTTTTCCGCATTTAAATACTTGCTCATATTTTCCATATGCACTTTCAAAATTACAAATGCTTTTCAAATCACTGTATTATTCATGCTCTAACCCTTCTAGAGTCATTAAAGGTTCAACGTGTAAGATTTGCACGTGCTCGTCTGCTTATCTTAAGACATTCTGTAGCCAGACTGTCAGCGGTCTAGCATCTCTGTTTGTTTTGGTTTTTGATTCTTCTTCTACTATTTTTGGAATTCAGCCATTTTAAGAGACTGGGGGAGACAACATGAGACTTATGACCTCTCATGACCTCAGCATTTAGAAAATCCTGCTCACGTCCTTAACTTAAACACAAGGAGGACCTCAGCTCCAAAATGAAGCCTCCAAAATGGAAGTACGTTAAAGTGTAATACCGCTGACGGCCACTAGATGCTGCAACAAAGTGACCTGGCTCCCATAGACATACCTTAAACTTCTTTCTGGAAATATATTAGTATGTTATTTCCAGGAATCATTGTGATCTCATTTTATCACCCATCACCCCTTGCAGCTCCATTCTTTTGTGACACTATGGTCACTTCTGGGTCCAAAGAGACAACACGGCGATGGCGAAAATGCAAACTCAAGGCTTCAGAATGGCAGTCCAAAAACCAATGAGCGAAGTCACGGTGGTGGTGCTGTCCACTCCTTTTATACAGTCTATGGTCACTACTCAGAAAAAATGGTCAGCAAACAGAGTAGTCTATTAACTGTGCAGCACAGACTGAGGCTAAACACTCTTTAAGACCATCCCCTTCTTTGTGAACTCTTAATACTCTGAGTATGTTTTGTAGTGGGAGCAGTCACCATGTTCGGACAAAAACCCTAGCTTAGGGTTAGGACTGTCAGAAAAGAGTGGATTTTATACAGTTAATAAAATATCTCTAATACAGACTTCACATATGAGACATAGTCACCAAGGTGTGCTTTCGAAGACAGAGTTATCTATTCACCCGCGGTAAACCTCAGGTGACATTTCAGATAACAACCTTTCTTCAGTCATTCATTTAATCACTCACTTACTGATGAATTACCTGTAGGGGAAAGGGGTGGATTGTGATGTAACAGATTGCAATAGTGATTTCACAGAAGACGGCCGAGGAACAAATTGTTTCTCGTTGCCAAGTGCACGTCCATTTTTTATTTTTTTTGCATTCCTTTGTGTTCCTGCATTTGATCTGTTTTGATTCCTTGACAGTTGGATTCAATCTGATGACAGCTCGGGGCCTGCAACGCTCTGTATGTGTCTTCTGTAATTGGTAAAGCTTGATTTTCCTGTTTCTGAAGGAGAAAACCAGAGCGGCAATCTGTCTCCGTACAGGCAAACATCACCATCAAGGCGAGGATTTTTAAGAAGTGGAAAGAAAGAGTATTGCTACCAATAGATCAAACCCCAAATCAATGTAGTCAATGCAAGACAGGAAATGTGTCTCTCTATTAGTCTCTTACACATACACGCACAAGAACACGGGCTAATTAAAGGCGAGCCGGAGAGAAAGAGAATCAGATATGCAGGTATGCCAATGGGATGAAGGAGACTTTAGACTTCATAAAGGAAAGCAAGCAAAATTGACCTCCTGAATGAGGGAACTGTTTCATTACATGTCCCCCGGGAGTGCTGGGTAATAAGGTTAAAGCTTGGGGGCACACACTACAGGATTAAAAGACATTGTGTGTGAAGATAAAGTCATTGTTCTACTCTAATGACTGTTGTAAAACACCCCCAAACACATCCCGCAAAGCCTCCAGTTTGGGATTAATCTGAACTCTGAAAATCAGAAGATGCAGATCTGATTCCTTCGCCACAAATTAAATTATGAAACTGTAACATTAATTAGATAGTTGTTAGTCACATTAAAGTGTTGGCCGCTGGAATAACTTTTTAGTAAGGGAGGAAATGACTTGCAAATCCTATTTTTCTGCACAGAAGCAGCATTTGCATTCAAGAGAGCAATACAAAAACAAATCCTTCATTTTGTTAGAGGAAAAGATACGTATCACTCTACGCCAACTCTTAGAGATGTCTATGACCCTGTTTTGTTTTATTTTGACACTCCAAATGTGTATTTTTTGTTTTTTAATTTTGTGGAGAAGTATAATCAAATCATAGAAATCTCCTGATCTATAACAGTTTTGATGACATCTCTTTCATTAGTCAGTGTTGAAGATAGTGTGGCCGCCTGCTGTCTTATAAGCACTTGAGTATAGCTGTCCTGCTGGTATAACAACTGGTTTCAATGACAGCAATTGTGCCATCAATGTGTGGATTGAATTTATAAATATTAAAGTAGATAGTAGAGCTTAAACGCTGTTTAAATGTTGTGACTAGTGTGAATGTCAATGACATTCAGAAGAGTCATGATTTAGAGTTGTTATGCTAATTTAAATTTAATCTATGGCAACATCTCTGACAGTTTAATTTACCTTCAGCGGGGTTTTAAATCTACCTGAATAGAGTCTACCGATGCAAATTGTGAACACCATTTTGTACATTATTACATGACCACTGAGACTACAGACTAATCACACTAAGACACCATCTCTTCAGGGAACTGCACTTCCAACACAACAATCAATAACTTGGGTAATTTAACTTCCGTTTCTAGAAAAACACATTAAAGCTTTAGTAGCAACGTGAACCTCACATACATGCACAAAGTTACCTATGCTTTTCTACAACAACACTTAGAGGAACTGTTTGCTGAATGAACTGCTTGTGTAATTTCATTGTTAATTAGTTTACAGATCCTGTTTCAACAAGAATTAAAAGGGCCACTATCATTAATTTACATAATAAACATGGACAATGATTTTTTTTTTGTTTTGCATTAGAGCATAAAGTTAATATGGACAGTTTATGAGATTTTTCAAAGGGAATTTTAACAAGTGTTTTTAAAACAAAACCTGATTGTGAATCAGTTATGAATATGTATTAATGGATTTTTGTGTAACGTGTGCAGTGGGTGGTATCACGCTTCTAAGTTGTCTGAAAAGCAAATATTATCTGTACAGTAATACACTAGCCAAACTGTATTTTGGTTTCCCCCTTGGAACATATGTATATGGACACATTTACAATAATAAAAAAACACATCTAAGAGCTAAAATGTCTCCTCAGTCCTCCATCTCTATCTTTTTATGGCATTACATAATACTCTCACTCCCAATGCTTTTGAAGACTGGAAGCTAAACTGCTTGTGAAATGGGTTTTGGGTCTTTTCACGGGCTCTGTTGCCAGCGAAAGGAAAAAAATGAGAGAAACTATAAATGTAGAGAGGAGAAATTCTCTTTGTGAGTATTTTGTAGGCACACAAACTCACGTGAAAACTGCTAACATTTTCAAAAGATAGCAATAGCTACATGCAACATGAATATATCAAACCTGGTGTCTTGAATTTTAGTGTTAGTAATAGGGTTAGGGTCTTCCATTTGGCTCCTTCACTGAGTCAGCACTAGTTGTTAAGTGATACTCACAGAGATGAGCTTACCTGCAGTAGAGCGAGACTCATAGACTTCCCATGGTTTTGCATCTCATCTGTTTAATCTTATTTATGGAGATTGCTGAGGCTTTACACAGCCTGAGAGGCACTACTCGGAGTACTACCCTTCTCATATTTCAATCCAGGGCTTTATTCATAGTTACTCCTCCCACAGTAAAGTTTTTGTTTATCATATTCTCTGTCAAAGGCTCAATATGTAAGAATTGTACTTGTGTGCTTACGTGAAGTTTGTGTTGGAGTCTGTGTTGTGCTGCCGAGTTGGACTTTTGTAGCCTTTGTTTATTAAATAGACCATGTTTTTTCCTGACAGACGGCTCAAATGTAGTCCAGTCAGCACAACTTTTATCAAAATAAACGTATTTTATCTGCAGAAGTTACATTTAGTGGCATCGCTAAGTTCTGGGAACTCCCTACCCTTCCATGTGTATATGTAGAAGCCTGAGGCAGGGAGAGCAGCATCAAGAGCCCCCATAGGGAAAAGAACAGAGCAGGAATCAATGACAACTAAATGACATTAAGTCAGACACAGTATGAAAAGGTGGAGATGGATTGCAAAGTGAGCTTGCAGAGAAGCAGCGATGGCAGCAGGCTAAAGCAGCAATGTTAGTCAAGCTAAGCAGTTTAAATACATCATCCTGAATGAGACTTACCATTTGGATGCACAGAAGGGAATCAGCTGAACCATCAGCTGATGTGGGCTGGCATGAGATCAGCTGCTATCAGTCATGTACTGGTATTTGGACTGTGCCTGACTTTGTGGCCTGTCCGAACTAACGCTACGCTCAATCTGTGGTTAATAAGTTACACTAACAAGACCATCAAATCTTTCTGTTACACAAATGTTTCAGGAAATTTACTGTTTTACCATGTTAATGAATTTCCCCCTGGGAATCAATAAAGTTTATCTGTATCTGTATTTGTATGTTAGCAACCTAGCGTCTAGCATTAGCTCACCCGCCCTTTAGTCTGAATGTGGCCAAAGAGCCAACATGGCAACGACCAAAACGCAAACTCCTGGCTTCAAAACGGTACTTCACAAACCAATGGGAGATACATTCTATGGTATAAACTTAAGTATGCTGACATATAAAAATAGTTGGGCAATCTAATGTATACATTGCTATCAAACTGTGATTGTTTTTCTAGGGAAAAGTCTCCAGCTAAGACAACCAGCAAGACTTGAAGACTGGGAATGTATCTTAGTAGGAGAGAGGAATCAAATGCACTTACTTAAGTGTTTAGGATCATTTTACTTTGATAACTAGCAACAAAAAAAATCCTGTTGAAATGACAGCTGCACACTGGGAGAGTCCATTGATTTAGTGTTGACACTCCTACCATTGTTCCCTTTAAAAACATGTTTTCTTTACAAATGAGAAGTGCCATTTAAAACTAATTAATGAAAAATTATCCTGATCTCATGTCATCTTCTCTTTCTTTTGATGGACAAAAGAATAAAAAACACAAGCAGCAACCGCAACTTTTGGTCTTTATAGCGTAATTGCTTTTTTTTCCTCCCTCAGGGGAACCGGTTTCTTTGCATGTCTTTAATATATATGCACTAGATCGTATCATAAAGGTGACACAACATGAAGGCTTCGATGTGAAATTTGCTCATGATGACGAGTGTGTTGATTGGAAGGTCAACATGCCAACAAATGACAATCCTGTCTTAATCACCAGAGCACCAATGAGACGTCTAATCAATGCAGCGGGGGAGGAGTTGGGGAAAAGTACAAATGAGCTTTTAATGATGCTATGGACACTTCAGAGAGAGTCAGAGGGAGAGAAAATTACAATAATCAAACACCTGATCTTTCTAATGTCTGCCGCCTTTATTCCAGCCCCTCCTACTGCCACCACCTGTGTCTCTATCTCCGCCTCTGTTTTTTAAAAAATAAATCTCTTAGATCTTAGTTTTTGCCTCCCTCCTTCTCCTCTATCTTCCTCCCTGTATCTGTGTCTTGTCCTCTGTGTGTGAAGAACAAAGAAGAGCGTTGTCCAGTGGGTGATGAGAGGGCTGCTGAGAGTCAGCGTGATATTTGGGTGTGATATTTCCATCCCTGGCCTAAATGTCTGGTGTCAACCAATTTATCACCAAAGAAAGAAAGTCTGAATAGTATAGACAAGCTGCAGTAAAGAGAAAGATAAAAAAAAAGAAGAAAAGGAGATGTCTTTTCTCCTGAGCAGGACCATAACAAGCATTGAAGACGGTGAGGTTGTGACCTGAGTTTTTCACCAGCAGCATTTTGCGCTAACGGTATGCTGCGGCAAACACGGCCATAAAGTCTTGTACCTGAGTGCAATATTCCCTTGTTGTGTGTCAGAATTTCTAGTGTTTGAGGCTTTTTCCTCCATATTTCAACACACAGACTGGCCTGCAATGACAACAGCAAAGAAAAAAAAAACCTCTAATTGCATGTCTTTAATTAGCAGAGATGAGCACACACAGAGCTCTCCACAATTACAAGTCAATTTTCATCGATTTTGCTTCTTTTGCTTCGTGTCTATAATACAATCTACTAAAATGTCCGTCAAGATAGGCTCCAGCTACTAATGTGACTCCGGCAGGTTTGAAACGTATTCAATTATTGTCTGAATCTTAAAATAATGCTAAACCGGGATTTCGCAGAGACATTAGTTCTGATGTTCAGTTCGGCTCAGCCAAAGAGCCTGTATGCATTTATACACAGCACAGCAGCGGTGACTTCATCAACAGCAGATCACTCAGGATCTGTAATAAAGCAGTCTGGTCTCCATCAGCGCTGTCAAGACATTTTTATTTTTAAGCAGCTGAAAGACAAACACCAGGCCCACCTGATCCCTGACTGAGGATTTCCCCCTTGATATCATTAAAGATTAAGTTGGCAAGTTGCGCTGGTCTTTTGTGAATTTGACATTTTTTTGCAATGAGTCTCATTGGCATAGAGGCAGATTTTTTTGAATGTATGAATATTTCCTAATTTCCATCCATGCAAATGTCACAGGCACATCATGACGCTGTTTGCTTGTGCGCGGGTGCGTTATGAATTATCTGCTGTATTTTTTTGTCTCATTTGCATCGGTTTTACAGCTGCAAAAGCCTTGCAATCCTTTTGTGGATCTGGCCCTTGGTCGGATGAAAAGAGGTGGTCTTGCTCCAGATCAAACTGAACCACAGTTCAGTTTGTTTCTAGTTTGAAACACTTATTTGGATGGTTTGGACTTGTAATTTGGACCAATTATGAGAAGTTAAAGCATGCTATTGTCAGCTGTTAAACGAAAGAAGCAAAAAATACATGAGGCATATGTTATTTACTGTGCTTGCAAAAGTTCAATGTGAAACCAAAACTTACCTGATCAAATATACACAAAAACATGAACCTTGGTTGGACCTTGGTTCAAATTTTATGCTATTAAAAAGCCCTTAGGCAGGATTGTACTGTGGCACAGTTCCATACAGTTTGCATTAAACAAGTAAAGCAAGATGAAACTGCATTACTACATTTTAACAGCAGACATGGGTCATTTATGTGTTGCTGCTGTTGATCACCATCGACAATTCATTGCCTTAAATTTGCTAATATTTGCATCATACCATTTCATTTGTGTTTCTTTGTGTTTTGTTAAGCTGTGTTGCATTTCGTGTTTAATAAATCAAAAGACAGATGTAATTTTGTCCTGTTTAAAGGCTGTGACAGGCAGTGATGACTGGCAGCAGCACAAATCAAATCTCTGGTGCTAGTGTAATGCAGCTCCTCTACATCATGTAAGATTAGATTTGATAAGATGACAAAGAAGTGGAAACCAAAATTAGATTTAAACTAAACTACTGGCAAGAACACAAAGTGCACTTTACTGTCAAGAAAAAAAAAATAGCATTGCAGTGCTCACACAGTTAAAGGTACCCTGTGGAGTTTTGACCACAAGTAGCACATCCTACTGCTGTTTTCACACTATTCAGTTGATGGACAGTTGGTTGCAGTAAAGTGCCAAAAAACACATCATTATGCCAACAAAGGTTGTGAAAGGCAAGACTGCAAGCAAGCAAACATGGCCGTAAACAATCCAAAATTCCAAATATTTTAAAAGAATATTAACAATATTTCACGAGCAAGATAATAGCCCATAACAAGTTTAACAAACCTTAGGGATAAACACACAATCCATACACACACTCACCTGCAATGGTAACAGAGAAGGGTGGTGATTAAAATGTTGCCTTTTCAGGATGCATTGTGTACATGTAAATTATGTATGTCAACACACACACACACACACACACACACACACACACACATAAACACTAAGGAGAAATCCCAAACTTGCTCTCTCCATTATTCCTTGCTACTGTTGACCTTTAAAATTTAGATGAGAAATGACTTACAATCTAAATACATGCAACTACTGCACAGGTACACACATACCTACATAAATGTCTGCAAACAAACACACACATGCCCACACACACTCACACATGCATGATGTGTATATATTTTGCTTATGCGAAATTACATTGACTTACAGTCCTTAAGACTTATCCTTAACAACCACAACATGACAAACCCTAACCCTAACATAGGGGTGTAAAGATTCACTGATACGAATGGGAAACCAACGTTAACTTTAAAGATACGACTACATTGATATGTGGACCCTAGAATTACACTACAAGTCAAAAGTTTGGACACACCTTCTCATTTAATGTTTTTTCTTAATTTTCATGACTATTTACATTGTAGATTCTTACTGAAGGCATCAAAACTATGAATGAACACATGGAATTGTGTAGTAAACAAAAAAGTGTGAAATAACTCAAAACACGTTTTATATTTTAGATCCTTCAAAATAGCCACCCTTTGCTTTGATTACTGCTTTGAATACTCTTGGCATTTTCTCGATGAGCTTCATGAGGTAGTCACCGGAAATGGTTTTGAAACAGTCTTGAATTAGTTCCCAGAGATGCTGAACACTCGTTGGCCCTTTTGCCTTCACTCTGTGGTCCATCTCATCCCAAACCATCTCAATTGGGTTTAGGTCAGGTGACTGTGGAAGCCAGGTCATCTCTCCTTTTTGGTCTCTTACACAGCCTGGAGGTATGTTTGGAGTCATTGTCCTGTTGAAAAATAAAAGATGGTCCAAATAAACGCAAACCGGACGGGATGGCATGTCGCTGCAGGATGCTGTGGTAGCCGTGCTGGTTCAGTGTGCCTTAAATTTTGAATAAATCCCCAACAGTGTCACCAGCAAAGCACCCCCACACCATCACACCTCCTCTTCCATGCTTCACGGTGGGAACCATGCATGTAGAGACCCTCCGCTCACCTTTTCTCCATCGCACAAAGACACGGGTAGAGTGGTGGAACCAAAGATCTCAAATTTGGACTCATCAGACCAAAGCACAGATTTCCACTGGTCTAATGTCCATTCCTTGTGTTTCTTGGCCCAGACTATCTCTTCTGCTTGTTGCTTTTCCTTAGTAGTGGTTTCTTAGCAGCTATTTGACCATAAAGGCCTGATTCGCGCAGTCTCTTCTGAACAGTTGATGTAGAGATGTGTCTGCTGACTCCACACACTGCATGATCCTGAAAAAGGAGAGACAGGAGTGATCAGTGCAGGTGTAGATGTGTGACAGGAGTAGTTCAGGGACATCCGTTTGACAGAGAATCACAACACACCTATGCAGAGGCTCTGGGGGGGAGTTTTTGTACTGATTTGACCACCTAAGAAAGGCCCGCCTAAAAATAAATATCCCTTTAAGTGTGCCCTATATTTAGAATATTTTCTCCTCTTTTTCTTGCCATCATAGTCCTTTCCCTCAGGGGAACCGAAGCCCTGAAGTGCTCTTACACCTACTAGAGTTCACTGACAAAGAGATCCATCCTGCAGCCTGTGTTGTTGTGTCACTGACGTGTTTTAAGATGTTATCTTCAATTCAAACTGACAAATTAACCGATCGATGCAGCGGTTTTAATCACTGCCCTTGTGTTAGTCCGGTGGTTCAGAACAGAGCGATATAACAGCTTCAGTTCGACCCGTTGGTAAATGAATGAGGTTTGTCAGAGTCTGACTGAAGGACGGGTGAACCGAACACCTCTGATTAGAAGTGTTGACTTTGATTTTTTTATACAAGTTTAATGACGTAGTCGTACTAACAATACTAAAAGTACGACTCTACATCAACATCACAGTGGGAAGGATCAAGATTTTTCATCCAGGAAGTGGCAAATAAAGTTGTTTTCAACCTTAAAATGCAGTTGTTTTTTTTATATATTTGTCAATTTGTATGTGCATTATCACTAGAATTGATGCGTCTAATCACAATTGGGTCATGTGATTCTGTTTCTAACTTGAAACCACATTTTAGGGTTTAATATCCCTTCAACCATAATGCAATTATTGTCTCTGTGGTGCTCAAGTAATGTTATCCCTCGGAGATACTTGACTCAAGGCCAAAGGTGTGCGTAGTAGCAACCAAGAGGCTTTGGTTTTGTTCATATTGTATAGAAGATGATGGCTACACTGCAGCAGGAGGGCTGGTAAACAATTATTAACAACATTACTTGGAACAAAAGATTTTATTGGTAACATTTCTGCAGGTGGAAAAACACTGAAATCTGACCAAATATTCACAAATTTTCTGTGGGGGTGTGCAAAGATTCATTAGAACCCACAAGATGAGATTTTATAAATTTCCATGCAAATGTGCATATTTGGTGCAAAATAGCTTTAATAAGTCATCAACTGTATCTCTGTAGACAGGCATAAGGACAGACAGCCCAAGACAAAGACAAAGCCTCCTGTTTAGCCTGAAAACCATCTCTAGCTTTTGTACTGTGACTAAGAACTGATTAACACTCATATGAAGACAGTAAAACATGATTTCACATCCCAAACGTTATGAGAAAATCATCTAAATGTATACAATAGGGTTTGGTCATGTGACTTTGGTTACGCATTACATTCACACTGTTAATTTGTCTATCTGCAACATGTGAGACAATCGTGAGACAAATAATTCAGCTGACTCGTGCACTGAAACAGTTCTAACATGAAATGTTATGAGAGTGACAATCTGAAAGAAAACGGCATCATTCACTGGGGAAGACACATCTATTTTTACCTTCCAGCTAACTCTGTCTAAAGATCTCTTTTTAAAACACTGGTTATGAGTCAAGAATCAAGAGGCTAAATCTATGCGTACATATAGCATACACTCTAATAGACCTGTGCGGATGTGTGATCATGCAGGAATGTAAATGAATGATAATATTTTACCTCTTCCTCACGCCGCATAACTTGGCAGAGACAAAACCTCATGTGACCGCTATGCAAATTAGGAGAATATCAGCTCACACAGCTCCAGTACGTACAACATAACAACCACTTGCTTGTTTGCAGTTGCTCTTTTTGAAAATGTAGCTGTTATACACCTTTAAAGTGGGTAAGGCGCAGTGTGAGGCAGGAGTTGTTCAATGACACCCCCAAGCCAGAGAAAATGGAAAGTGACGCAGAATAGGAAGGCACCCATGGTGAGCCACATGAAGGTCTGAAAGAGTTACTTTTGCATGTTTGTACTCCTGTGGACGTCAGGTAGCTGTAATTAGCTTCATATACTCACTTCAATGTGACAGGAGGATCTGTGGCTGTACATTACTCACTGCTACCCATTTGGGATGTCATGCAGGTTGTCATTAAGCTGAAATTAAAGCTGCAAGAGCCAAAATTAGGAGGAAAAAAATGGCAGAATTTGAAAATACACCCCTTCGTTGTGCAGCTCTCTCCTATGGATCCATATCTACAGACTAAATACAGTAGAAATACAGATAACCTGACGTCGTTTCATGCCGTTATGGAAAAGTGAAACTACTTTTCCAAGCTTCCATGTTGAGACATGGAGTAGAGCAGTATAGTTACGTCCAGGTCACGTCTGATACAATCTGATCAGTGATCGGTAATTTCAGCTGTCAATCACTTATTTAGCCCACCTACCTGCCTGAAAACACCTGTGATTGGGCAAAATCTGGACGTCACAGAGTAGATTTTCTACAGCCAGAAAAAACTGGCAAAGGAGTACATGAAGAAGTCTGTTATAGGTCCTCTCAGGCCTCTTGAATTACGATATGCTGGAAGGAAATTATGGAATTTTGGCCCAATGACTCAAAAAAACTGCACTGCAGCTTTAACCCTTTCATGCATGGTGTCCACTACTGTGAACAGTTGGTATCTGTGTATGCTTTACTTCTTTCGGAGTACTGAAACAGTTTTTAAAAAGTTCGGTTCTGTCAGGTGTCTCTTCTGCAGCTTCCCTCTGTTCCACTCTGGGTTCAGTGCAATCCAGGCATTGTACGCTGAGATGTCCAACATGTCAAAGAATATCCCCAGTGGCCAGCGTAGGGTCCTCCTTTTGCAGCTGTAGGCAGTCACCAGCTTGTCCATGTTGTCCACCCCTCCTTTTGTGGCATTATAATCCATGATTATCTCTGGTTTATCTTCTGGCCACAGATTCTCCTATCCCTGTGCAGTGTACACATGAGTACCACATTCTTGCCTTTCTTTGGCACATAGGATACCAGGGATGTGTCAGCTGTGTATAAAACACTTGGAAGACTTGACAGGCCTGTTCTTTGTCGTCAGCAGTTGGGGTGGGAGCTCAGACTTATTTTTCCGTATTGTTCCCACCATGGTCAGCTTCCTCTTTAGGAGCTCCTGTCCCAGCTTGTGGGAGGTAAAACAATTGTTGCATGTGATGTTATGTCCACAGAGTCCCTGAGTCATGTCCAGGACAACTCTCATTCCTTGATTTTTCTCAGGGGCTCCTCCATCACCTTTCCTGTGTAGACTTGTAAGTTCCAAGCATATGAGGAAGTGGCATCACAGGCAGTCCAGATCTTTATACCATATTTTGCTGGTTTAGATATTATATACTGCCTAAAGGGGCAGCGGCCCCTAAATGGCATCAGCTGCTCATCAATGGTGATATTAGGTCCAGAGTTGTAAAACAGGGGGAGGCGGTGCACCCACTTATCCCACACTGTCCTGATGGCGGCTAGCCTGTCTCTCTGCCGTCGAGCTGGTCTGTCGTCTCGGTTGTCAAAGCGCATCATCTTGGTAATTATGTGGAAATTTTGGAGACATTGTTTCAGTTTCTGCATCCCACAGGGATTCTGTGGATTCCCCTTTGGACCTGAAAACTCCAGCAAGTTAAGAACCCCCAAGTAGGCATGTAAATGGGTTTGGTCCATCTCCTTCCACTTCTCTCCAAAAACACGCCTTCCTTCTAAATTACAGCAATCCAGAATCATTTTCTGGACGGAATCCGGGATGAAAAGCTCAAAAGAAGACTTGATATTCTGCACATGAGTAACTGCCATCTGGTTGAATCCTTGTGACATTGGCAGCCATGCGGGGTGGCTCATTTCTTAGGCAAGAAGATCATTCAATTTCATTATTTCTTGACACCCATATGTCTTCACTTGCTACCTGCATGACGGGCTTGTTCTGGTCCTGCAGCTGGCTGCTGATGGGCTGGTCCTGTGGAACTAGCTTATCCTCAATCTCATCCTCTTCTTGAAAGTCACTGTCAGACTCTGAATTTTCAGAAATGCGATCCTCACATTCTGAAACCTCTTCCTCTACATCATCATCGAAAGCTTCTCTCTCTTCCAAAATCAATTCCAAGGCCCTCTGAGCAGAGAATCTTTTGGCCATCTTAATCAGTTGTGATAAGAAACCACACTGGCAAAGCTATATTTATAGTTTTTAACAATTTGCAGCTGGGTATTAGAAAAATATGAAAAATAAAGATTGGTTCCTGCAAGACAGAGGGTAAAATGTAAGGGAATATGAGAACAGATAGTGTTGGTGCTTGAATTTTATAACAATATTGCAACCTTGTGCGGGAATGGCAGATGCAGAAACACAAAACTCACACTTACACACAATCTCTATATCTCTCTGTCTCTCTCTCACACACACACACACACACACACACACACACACACACACACATATACTAACAGCAGGCCCAGACAGGAGGACAGAGTGAAGGTACACCCAGGACCTACAATTTCCACACTTCTATTAGCCCTGGGTCCAGTGGATCCTGATCCATCCTGTTTGTAATATGAATGCGTAGGGGGGTGTACAGTGTGTGGTCACTGAAAATGTATTGTGATATATGTTCTTCACAGAAAATGAGCCAAGGCCAATGTGAGTTTGAAAAAATAATTAATCATATCATTTTTGTTTCATAAAAAAATGAAAACGAATCCCACAGACCCGAACACCATACAAGGGTTAATACAAGCACCATTTTTGTCCTGGTTAGCTAACAGCTAAATTCATACAGTAACTAACGTTAGCAGTCTTTTAGCTAATACTCTATTACATTTTTACTTTAACTACTGTTAAAAGTTGCTGTGTAATGACCTATAGATGGAACCATTTACTTGTCATTTGTCTCAACCAGAGTTAGGGAAACAGCCGTGTAACTAGCAGCAGCACAGACGACAGTTGACTTAAAATAAACATAAAATGTGATAGTGTAGGTTGCAGTGTATTTTGTGTATTATTCAAACAGTTTGGTTAATGTGGACATAAGTACGACCACGCTTAAAGGCTTGTTTGATTCTAAGTTTTGCTTAGTGTGTTTCCCTGGCATGAAAATAAGGTAGCTTACATATAAATGTCAGTAAACCTGATTCCTGGTCTCATATCAGTGTCCATGGATCACTGCTTCTTTGGTAAGTTGTAAGGATCACTGTCAAGTCCAACTGCCTCTAATTGTAAGTAGTTAATTATTTGTTTTACTTGTGGCTTCTTACTTTCTCCTATTAAAAGCAGCTGTGTTTCTGTTTTAACACTCAGTGAGCAGGTGTGTTCCACTGGGAAAGTGATGCCAATGCATACCCTCTATATCAGTCTAAGTGTGCACTGTATTTAGAATATTTACACCCCTTTACCTTCCCACTGGAGAGCTCTTTCTGTTGGGGAACTGAAGCCCTGAAGCTCTCTTCAAAGCCACCACACTCCCCTAACAGAAGCAGTCATTTTACCTTGTAGAATTCATTTCAATTTTATTTATATCGCCCAATATCACAAATCATGATTTGCCTCAAAGGGCTTTACAGTCCGTACAAGGTACAACACCCTCTGTCTTTAGACCCTCGGTTCGAGTGAGGAAAAACTGCCCAAAAAACCCATCTGGGAAAAATGGTAGAAACCTCAGGAAGAGC
>JAPQRN010000022.1:2721180-2732505 GCA_037367275.1 Coranthus polyacanthus
GTCTAGCTATGACTGACTATATATATATATATATATATATATATATATATATATATATGAATGAAAGTGACAGCTGCTACAAGGCACTTGGAGAATAAATTAAGGTCTGACTGGGACGAGCAAAGAAATACATTCCCTTCTAGATACTTACCTTCTTTGTGACCTTCTTTCTGTGTTGCTTTATGTAGCCAGTGAGATAAGGGAATACTGTCATGCACTTATCAGTTATACATTTGTGTGTGTATAAAAACACATGGAACCAAGAGGAAAACACACAATATGTGAAATGCTGCCTACTACATACTACTGGTATACTGATTCTGACCAAAGTAGTAAGTACTTTGTGACAAACCTGAAAGTTTGCTGTACACCGCAGATACCTGGATGTATACTGCACCGACCAAACTTCTCCATATGCTGCTTGCACTATCTGCATGATATACTGCATCCCACACTGCATTACAGTCATCTTCTTCTTCTTTTGTCTAATGATGGGTTGTAATTAGTTCATTATTGCCACCTGCTCTGCTGGAGTTTGGGCACGAGTTCATTATTTACAGACATTAAATATTGATATACAGCTCAGGAAATTTAGGCTAAAATGTACATACATACAGTATGTCATATGCTATATATATATGTATACAATATGTGGTATCCAGTATATGTATGCAGTATGCAGTATATATGTATGCAGTATGTAGTATGTAGTATACATGTATCCAGTATGTAGTATCCATTATATATGTATGCAGTATGTAGTATCCAATATGTAATATGTAGTATGAAGAATGTAGTAAGCACTATATATGTATGCAGTATGTAGTATGCGGTATATATGTTTGCAGTATGTAGTATCCAGTTTATATGTATGCAGTATACTTAAAAGAGGGGCTACGTCTGTTACATGGATGACATGTGGTTTGGGTATGTAAAGTCTAGCATGGACAGAAAACCGTTCTTTGCAAATTACAGTATGCTGCAGCCCACTCCCCCACAACAGACTCAAATCTAACTAACTAAACTAATGCTGCACTGCTGAAACATGTCAGTATGGAGAGATTCAAAATGTAATAAGACGTACAGCTATCTGGATATGGAATGTCCATCAAAAGGGCAACAACATATTAAGAGGGGTTTAATGTGGCAAATAAATGTAAGTAAACAGAGGGAAACAATGTTCTAAATATTAGTGATCCATGTGTGTGTGTTTGGGCTATATGCCGCTGGGTCAGTGTGACACAGTGATCATCTAAATGATTAACAGTGGTTTCTGTCAACTCACATTAACTTCTTTAATATGGCATTCATCAGCTATGCAACACCAGGTCACTGATTCCCAATTAGTTGGAAAGAGCACACCAGATCTGGCTTCATCCCTCAAGTCGTGACTCGTCTGATGAAAATGGAAAAAAAAAAGTTGAGTTTAATGAAGCAAATCAATTGAGAAAACAAGTAGGGGGTTGTTGAGATCTGTGTTAGTGTCATGCTGCAAAAAGGTGGCAATGGAAAAAGGGTTTAACAATATTCATTGATAGGAGGACCTAGAATAGATGCTCAGTGAGGCTTGCATACAGGCAATTATCATGTGTGAGCATCTGAACATTTAGGTTAACTTTCCCCAATTGACTTGTTCTGCAGTGTAAAGTTAAGTTATCACCTTATGCCCTCATAATTGCTGATTGAATCTTAAAACTATATATGTCTTTTACTGCTTTTTATTTTTTCTGGAAAACGGGTTTGTGCATTACTGCAAGCCAAGTACAAGTTAATAACTAGTAAAATGAATATAGCCAATGCCATGCTCTAGCTGACATACAGTAAAAAATGGAACATTGCTCATATCCGTCCACAAAGATTTCATTCCTCCAATAATCTGTCTGCCAGTATTAAATTGCACTGATGCGATGTGATATAAGCAGGGGGCCAGTGTCTCTCTATGGATGTCTGTTTTTGCAGTAAAAAAAAAAAAAATAAGTAGGATGAGAGCAAAGGAGGATGAGCGCAAGAGATAATTTCATACGCAGTGAAAAGGGGAAGTGAGTCAGACAGAAAAAAAAAAATGAGAGGAGAAGAGCAAGCAATGAGGAAGAAGAGGAGATCAAGGCATAGTGAAAATGACAGTAAAATTGGGGAAGAAATTAACGGGACAAGCTGGGATGTTTTAAGAAAAGAACAAACAGTGAATAGAGAACATCTAAACAGCACCCAGATAATGAGATGAATGTTGCATGCAAGACAGAAGTGAGGAAACCTGAAAGGCAGAAGGGGTAGCTAAATCTGAGAACGGACTGTAAAGAGGTGTAATAGGAATACAGATGGACAGGTAGAGTCAGATGAAAAAGAGGGAGAGGCAGCGGAGGAGGAGGAGAGAGGACGAGACGGTGAGGAATGACGTACCTGACATTTACCTTCCATATTCTTCAGTAAACAAGAACAGGACAGATGAAGAGGAGAGAGGCAGAGAGGGAGAAAGGGTGAATGAATATGTGACTGTTACTGTTCAGCTGTATAAATATTGAATATATGCCGGGTCCCAGGACCTCCAGTCTCCCACCAGAGGGCTGCTTCTTCTGCTTTGCTCTTCAGCTGCCTTTCCCAAACTTAATGAGTCGCGGAACTGTTTTATTGGATGCCGCCAATCATCCAGAGCGAGATATATATAACAATAATATGACGTGTGAATTTATTTTCCTAATTAAAATAGAAGAAGAGTGGAAGAGCTTTGCCAAAGTGGTGTGAAAAAGACGAAAATGATTTAAAAGTCACAAGATGAAAATTATGCAAAAGACGTAGCAAGGTGGAAATGACGTAAAAAGACAAAAGTCAGTTTGGATCTGAACTAAACTGTTAAAACACCAAAGGCATACAGTAACAGCGGGCTGGCCGGGACTGTATGACGATAAGGCAAAGCTGCGAAAATATGTAAATGTACTGTCCATTTAAAGCTGCAGGAGCCAAAATCGGGGGGGAAAAAAACACAAGAATTTGAAAATAAATACCTTCCTTCTACAGCTTGGACCAAATCAAATTAAAAGACTAAATATAAATATAGATGACATTGCACCATTTCATGCCGCTGCGGAAAGAAGACACCTTTCCAAATTTAGAGTAGAGCAGACTGAGGTCATCTTAACAGCGATCAGTAGTTTTTTAACCCTCCTACCTGTCTGAAAACACCTGTGATTAGCCAAAGCAGATTTCCTACAGCCTGAAAAACAGTGTCCATTCTATACAATTCTTGTTTCATGTCAAACTTGAATTACAACATGCTGAAAGATTATTATAGAATGTTTGCCCAACGATGCCAAAAAAAACTATCAAGCACTGCAGCTTTAAAGTCATATTATAATTTTATTCATTTTTTTTATGTGGTAAAGCAGTGCAAAAACCAACGGCTGACCCTGCCGTCTTGTGATTCTCTGACCTGCGGATGTTCCTGAACTATTCTCATCACACACATCCACACCTGACCATCCAGCCCCTCCTCACCTTCCTCTCAGCGTCTTGCCAATTTTGTAGCACTTTCTAAAATCGCTCAGTGGGTGGACTTAAACTCAAAATGGGGAGCAATGTTGCACTTTAAATATGGAAAAATACAGACAAATACATCTTTCTATCACTTCTTCTGGATGTATGTAT
Source organism: Coranthus polyacanthus (assembly GCA_037367275.1). Lineage (NCBI taxonomy): Eukaryota > Metazoa > Chordata > Actinopteri > Kurtiformes > Apogonidae > Coranthus > Coranthus polyacanthus. The sequence goes on from JAPQRN010000022.1 coordinate 2,724,823, forward strand.
TGTATGAATTGTATGTATTATGAATATTAAGGCGTGTAACTCCGTAGGCATGTCTGTCTTTGTGTGTGTACTGTCCATGTATGTCTGTGTGTGTTAATGTGTTGTTTACCCTCCTAGGGGAGGTGACTAGTCACTGAGTCAGCAGAAATGCCCAGCGTGGGCTGAAGTCTCTCAGCGGTCATACGTACACAAACAAACAAACAAACACACACACACACACACACACACACACACACGGAGGAGACAGAGATAACACTACAGTTGAATCTTCAACACTGGTCTTCACACAGATCCACTATCACACGCTATCGCACACACAGACCGAAAAGACCACTTGAAACAGCACATGTCATTATTATTGAACTCATTCATTTATTTATTTGCAGTCTCCAGCCCTCACTCTTTTTGCTCTTTCTTTGTGATAAAGTCTCATCCTCCACCAAACCAGAAAAGCAGACAGCCCTGAGGCTGACATAAACCTCCTGCAGGGAATGCTGTGTGTGGACACGTTTCTTTCTCTCCTGCTCTGTATGTTAGGTTGTTGTTTGGTTTTCCCATGGTGAATGTGAGAATATGTATTCACAGATACAAGACATGACACGGCAAGCTAAGTGTATGGAATCTCATGACATGGGACTGTGTCGCTTGTCTGCATCTGGTTGGTTTGGATTTTTCTCACGTTTGTTAAACTTTACCTTGCAATGAATATGGAACCACTTTACAATGTGTGTCCCCTATAAAAGACCCTCATAAAGGATGATGTGTGTTGTGTTTCTGGAATGTGTGTGGCCCCCGACAAAAGCGTTGATAAGAAACGATAGATAACTTAAGTTCTTTGATAAACTGATGTTTAAACTGTTAGCGATTAGCATGTTAGGGTTAGCCCGCTAGCTAAATGGACGTTTCCTGTCCTGTGTAAACTGTTAAATTGATATTGTAGTTTGTGTAATGACATGCCAATGGAGTTTTTCTCCACTACATGATGATGAGTTTTGTATTTTGGAAATTACACCCCTGAATAGAAATAATAAAAATCTCAACTGTTTTCTGTATTGTAGATGTATCATTTCATAAATGGACCAAACACTGCATTATTGTGATGGAAATTCAAAGTACCAAGTAATCATAAATAGGCTATCACAGAGTGGCCACTTTGTGCTAAAACATAGATGGGGTTGAGTTTGGTTTTTTTTTTGGCTCCAAATAGATTTTTTTTTTCCTCTTTCAGGTCAAAAATAGCTCTTTAGATTATAAGAGCTGCTGACCCCTGCTCTAAGCTAAACATGGAGCTCTACTCTTGTGTGTAACAAAGTTCATAATTATTTCTTACAACTGTAACTGACATACACACTGGATTCATGAAGAAAGCTAAAAAAGCTGACTGCTTCGTGGTTGTTCTTGACACCACCTGAACTTGGTTGGTATCTTAAATGTTAGTAACTCATTAATAAATGCAGTATTATAATTAACAATAAGGTTCCCTTTTGCAGGTTACAAATGGTAGTAACTCATTAGTAAATGGTTTAATATGCTGACTGATAAAGGGGTAAAGCTAGAGTAAAATACGCAACTAACAAGATCAGAGATTTAACAATGTATGAAACCAACATCTTTATAAACATCTTTAAGTGTGAATGACTTATGAAGTCTTTATAACCTAATTATAAACCATTTATAAATCCTGTATAAGGGTAACCTTATCGTAAAGTGGTACCTTAAATGTATATACAAGTGGTGTGTGATGATGATCTGTATTTATTCAACTAACACTCACCTTCTTTTAGGGTTTCAGCTATATTCAAGGAAACAAACACAAGTGCTGTATGCAACCTTAAATAGAGACTGTGAATAACAGGAAAAACATTTCAACCCTGACTTTACAGTCGTGGGAACTGCACACGAGTACGCCTTGAACAGTCAAATACAAAATGGAAATAATTGTTGTTGACTGTCAAAACAGCTATCAAACAGTCAACAGTGCCTACCAATGCCACAATTTGGATCAAAAATCAGGGAAAGACTTAGAAAAACACGGTTATTTGTCAAAAACTTCACTTTCTACTTTTACCTTGCATCTCAAGCCAACTTTAAGTTGAATTCTCCGCCATTAGACTGCAACACATGTACTGCTCCTCAAATCTGTAAGCAACCTCTTTTTTACATGGTGTGTGTGCACGGACCTGCTGTTACCTCCACCTGCTGGTGTCAAAATGTGCCATGTCGTTACTAAGCTGCAGCGACATCTTTATGCTTATAATGTTGTCAAGGTAGAGAGGTTGCTTGATGTTTGCCTTCGCTGAAGTGAAATCCAAGCTGCAGAACGCCTTATCTCCTCATGAATCTGTAAATAATCAGATTTGTCCTAGTTTAGATGGCCATTAGGGGACTAACATGAAATGCTGTAATGTGTCTCAGTTATGCACATCAAAGAGTTCTACACGATAATCTGCAGAGGTTCTAAAATCCCCAGTGCATATGGAACATATGTGCTCTAATTTACACAGATCTACATAGCAGGTCATGAACTTAAAGCTCTGTGGGTTTTTGCATCAGTCTCTGAAGGGAATTTTATACATCATTCAATTCAGTAACTTATTTTGGGGACAAATTGGAAAACACACCCCGTGCAGGTTTGAAGAGAGGCTGTATTTAGCTATTGTATAAATGCATGTTTATTAAAAAGAGTTAAATTAAGAGCAGATTTCCCAGCGCCATCCACCTCTCAGGCATCAAGCCGTGTGCTCAGGATGTTCGACACAAACATCATTACCAAACGATACTGCAGCCTAAATACATTGCCTTTGTATCAGTCACCACCTACAACTCTGTTAAGCTCTTGAACAGATGCGTGCGTTGGTTTCAGCCAACACAAGCACAAGTCCTTCAACCTGAACAACCATGGATTTGTTTGTCTCTGTCCTCTAATATCACCCATAGCAGCGTTGGATGAATTAACAGCCCTACAAGCTGCAAATGACACAAAATAGCCCAGATAATGGTATAGTAATATGTTCGTGGACTATGGCGATGTGATATGGATGCATCCTCTCAAAGCTTACATGCTCTGGATACTGTCTATACCACAGAGCACTGTGTCATCGCGAATTTTAAAGCTCTCACTCATTGTTTGTTGTATGCTCCTGTTGAATGGTCTGCCTTGTCCACCTGGAGACTACAACATTGGCATATTCTTATCTGTAAATCTATCCTAGGTCTGCTTACATTGCATCTTCAGGTCTAAAAACCCTCAGGTAGTTACAGTCTACAGTCACAGCTGCTCCCTCTGCTGAGAAACCAATTACAAAATGACCTGAAACTTAAGGAGCTGGTCTCATTAAATGCATTCAAAGTGATTTTAAATGACTTGGAGGCAGAAACATCTGGCTGTAGATGTTTTACCTGATTCGCTTGTATATTGATGACGCTTGATGAACATTTCTTGACATGACGTTTGTGTGTATGTATGTATAGCTGAAACTTTGTCTAAACCTTGTAAATTGGGCTGCTGCCTGTCTTGGCCAGGACACACCTTGTAGAAGAGATTTTAAATCTCAGGGAGTCTTTCCTTGTTAAAAGTTAAATCAAAACAGAAATCCATGTAAAATCATTATTGGCTTTCAGCTGTTGATAAGGTGAGCCTGCTCTCACTCCCTCTCTCACATACTGGCGCTTGGTCATGATTCAGTGTGCAGAGTAGTCCAATAGAAGACTAGAAATTGATGACTTACGCAAAGTGACATTGTTAAATAGGCGAAGGAGGTGGTTGGGGATGGATATTGCGTTACTTTTTGTTTGTTTGGAAGTTTGTGGATCAGGGTTTGTGTCCATCAGAAGGTAAAACTGCTGTTTGAGTTTGCATCTTCTCTCTCTGTCTTGTATTTTAGCCCTTCCTCTACCCTTTTTTTCCCAACCCTAACCCTCTTTTCTTTTCACGTCTTTCAGACTACCCAACGCGTTGAACATTGATGCCTACCCCCTAGACGTCAAAAAATGAAGCCACAAGGCCCTGACCAAGCGTCACTATGTGACGGACTGGGAGTGAGAATGTGTAACTTTGATGAAAAGATCACAGTCAGCTTTGAAATAAGATGATAATCGTCTATGTTACAATAATAAATGCATCATAATACTTTTTATAACCTCTTCATTCATGTGGAAGGACAGGTAGTGAACTGTAAACACAACAATAAACAGTAAATGCAACTATGTGGCAATATAATAGCAATGTAAGGTGACCCTGAGTGTCGTGAAAGGTGCAATTAAATAAAATGTGTTATTATTCTTATTATTCATAGTTAAGAAAGGTAGAAAGATACTCACATTTATTATGTTTGCTGAGTTTGCTGAATGAATCAAACTGTGGCTGTTCTGATCATGTGTGTACAATTCAAAATGCATCTTTAATGAACTTATTGACAACGCAAACTGTACCGAAAAAACATTTCAAATGGCGGTGATTTATAGTTTTACTGTGACTGATGCCACATGTGAAGATTAAAAGACAGCAGTGTTTTTTATTTTATTTTGATGATCTGAATTTTTGTCTGAAGGAGAAAATCTGATGATGCCATGACAGATGTAATTCCAGAGGTAATTCCTGCGATCAGTCAGGGTCCTCTGTGAAACTTTGTTGTGTTCACCATCTTCATGCAGGACAGGCTCGTTGTTTTGGTCAAATTGCTGCAGTTTTTAATCCCAGGGAGCGTTTAAAACCGGCTGTCCTTTCACTTGAACTTGTCTTAGGTTAGGAAAGTTTTTAAAGGATGAAATGGCAGGTGCCTTTGCCATCAGTTTGTCAGGTCAGTCGACAGTGATCACAACAGATGAACTGGCTGCCACAACTCCAGCTCAGAAGAACAACAAGGCTTTCGGACCTGGTGTTCCACGGGACCCTGGCCCTTCATGGAGTGGACACAGGAAGTGCAGTGCTTGGAGGGCTGGAGATACCTGCTCACACCTGCTCCCAATTTCACAGCAATAGAAACACACCACAGCACCCAATGCTGGAGAAGGAGAGGGACAGATACAGCTCTATCCTGTTACATAAGGTTTACAAGTCAAATAAAACTCAATGTAGATGGTGTTCTGACGTTATGGTAAATAGTCTCTGAAAACCTTACACCGACAGGGTCAGAAGTGATGACTGAGAAGGATTATCATTGTATTATATTATAATAATAATAATATATAATATTGTATTATAATAGTTTTAACAGATACTAAGTTGATTATTTTTAGATTAAATGTTGAATTTCAGGACAGTAAGGAAATCGATCATTTTACTGATTCTTTTCACTGATTTCAACATTTCCGCCTGATTTTTTTTAAGTAATAGAAACATTTTGAGCAGTAAATAAAGTTCAAAGATACTTTGATTAAAAAGTTGTTTCTGTAAAAAAAACCCAACATGTCTAATGCATGGTTTCCATACATTGCATTCATTTATTATGACCCATTTATACCATTTATGTGAATGTTGTGGACAATGAGACATGCTAAGTGGAGTGGAAATAAACTGTGGCAACAAAGTGACACATAATATTATTAGAGAGATTTAAATACAATACATTTGAGCTACATTTTAAATGATTAAAATGTACTAAAATTGTTATGTAAATCTGAGAAATTTGACTTCAATCAATTTGAAATTTGCAGTAAATATAAATGCATTATTTAACTTTCCTTGTGAGAATAATTTGATTCTATTCTAATACTTTTGAGTTAATAAATTACATATGTAAATCTACTCAGTAATATGTGTCACGTTGTTGCCATCTTTTTTTTTTACCTCACCAGTGACCATATTATTTCTTTTACATATTACTTTTTTTTTTTTTGCTTTAATGCCGAATAATGACATAGTGTTTTCTTTTCTCTAATTGGCTCTATTGCCTTGTTGTATTTCAGGATATCAAACAGGGATTTGCTACTACAACTTCTTTATATATGTCTCTGCAGGGCTGCTGTTTGGAGTTTTTTTCTCCATAAGCAACCTGTCGAGTGTGAGCATCTGCTGCTCAAACACAAAGGCTTCAGGCCAGAAAACACACAGGGCTCAGGCCCAAGGCTGCACCTGTTCTCCTCACTGAGGATAAAAAGGTAAAAAAACGTCCCTTCACTTCTCAGCTACAGGCTTTTTTGTTGCCAACTGCCATTTCTTCTGTACAGTCTATTTTTTTTTCTGCCCACCCCTACATCCCCATGTCCCTCCGTGGTTTTGTCAGCCCTCTGTTGCTACGACGCCCCCACTTTTCTCTTTTGTCTCACCTCCACAGGTGGCCGAACAGCTGGGCACAGAAGCAGACTACTCTGATCCAGACGAGCACCCGGGCAAAACAAGACAAACCACAGCAACAGCAAGAACAAAGCAAAGACAAAGGTTCAGAACTGTTGTTGTGACTGAGCACTACAAATGCACTTTTCAGACGGCATTTTTAAACTAAACTAATAATTACAACACTCCAAGTATATGGTGTTGATGTTTGTAATGTTTTTACTATTCATTAAGGTGACAGCTGTTTCACACCTGTTAATCTGTAGCCGCTCAGGTTGTTGTATTCTTTCTCCTCAGCCAAAGCCAACAGCTGCTGCTTTCACTGGCATCGGATCTGATTTTTCTTTCACACAGCTCTTCAGGACACCAATCTTTGTCAGTCCTAGAGGATAGAGGACACAGAGTTACTCAGAGTTTGTTACTCAGATCATTTTACTTTAGTTTCTGTTTTTTCATCAAAGCAAAAACAGTAAAAAGAAAAAATCAAATAATTTCTAATATATATTTTTTAATATAATGATTGCATTTACAGTATCCTGGTTATGAGGTTTATCCCAGTGTTGGTCATTTTCGGGATTTGGTGTTTACATGGAAAACAGAGAAATCTAGTTATTCATATCCTTGTATATCTAATAAATAAGTGATCCTGGTTACCGATTATTGCGTGCTGTTTGTCCAAGCCCGTGTCGTGTTATAACCTTAAAATTTATTTGACTCTGAATATTGTTCTGGCCATGAATAGGCCAGCATTTCGATACATTTTCCCATCTAAACTAAGTATGGTTAAAGGTTCAATATGTAAGATCTGAAGTTTGCGTTGGAATCTGTTTTGTGCTGGGAGCTGGTTGTTTGTTGACTTTAGCTAACGGTTGTCTCGGTTTTTTGTACATCTATGATAACAGCCTGCACACTGATTTCTCTATGTAGAGGACTTGGGTCATTTTTTCTGCAAAAAGGTCTTCAGCATGTCTCCTCTGCTCCTCTACAGCAGCAACATTGTACAACACTAGCACCATTCGCTTTGAAATGGAGTCAGCTAACATCAACGACCGGCTCCCAGCACAAAACAGACTCCAACACAAACTTCACATAGCTCACAGTTCATAGCACACAACTTTGCAAATGCATATTTTACATATTTAACCTTTAATGTGTTTCTGGATTAAGATGTATGTGGCATCAGTTAAATAGCAAAGAAACATATACACGGATCACTATATCTAAACTATCAGAGCTAACTTCAGCAATTACTTCATCCAATCCATACACATGTCTGCTAGATCCCATCCCAACTAGATTACTAAAATATATCTTTCCTCTAATTGACATTTTCATATTAAATCTGATAAATGTATCCTTATTAACAGGTTATGTTCCACAGGCGTTTAAAGTTGCTGTTATTAAACCTA
>JAPQRN010000022.1:2734965-2746814 GCA_037367275.1 Coranthus polyacanthus
ACTGGGAGGCAGAGCCTTCAGTTATCAAGCTCCTCTCCTGTGGAACCAACTCCCAGTTTGGGTCCGGGAAGCAGACATCCTCTCTACTTTTAAAGCTAGACTTAAAACTTTCCTTTTTGCTAAATATGTAGTATAGTTAGGGTTGGCTCAGATGACCCTGAATCATCCCTTAGTTTTAAATTCTGCTGCATAGTCTTAGTCTGCAGGGGGACAGTGATGCATCAAGCATCCCTCCTCCTCTATCTCTTTCTGTCTCTTTCTCCATGGCAGCAGTTTGCATCGGCTCCGATTTAGGGGATTGGTTTAAGCAGGAGAAAGGCTCCAGACAAGGAGATCCTATCTCTCCAACCATTTTTCATCATCTACCTGGAGCGCGTCATGAAGAACATCCAACACAGTAATAAAGGCCCATCTCTCAGTGGCATTGTCATGAACAATCTTTGATTTGCAGATGACACTGATCTGCTTCAAGCTAACACTCAAGACCTCCAGCATGATGTCAACACAGTCAATACGGAAGGTGCTAGAACTGGATTGTTAATCAATGCTGGCAAAACCAAGGCAATGACCTTTGGCAACCAGGACACACGCTTGTCTATCAACAACACTGAGATAGAACAAGTCACTGAATTTGAATACATGGGCAGTCTATTTACCAATGATAACTGCAGCAAAGAAATCAAAAGAAGGATCAGTAAAGCCAACGGAGCAATGGGCGGTTTTAATATTATTTGGAACAAAAAAAACATCAGCACTCCCACAAAGCTTCCAGTCCTTAAAACCTGTCTTCAGCATCCTGCTGTATGCAGCCGAGTTGTGGACCATTGGCAAAGCAGATGCCACCAAGCTTTGTGCTTTAGAATCCATCTGCTACAGAAGAATCCTAAACATCTGCTGACATGAAGGAGTGACCAACGCTGACATCAAGATCAAACATAAAATCAAGCAGAACATCATGCAGCATGTCATGTCGAGGAAACTCAATCTGTGCACATAGTTAAGAAGGCCGTGGTTGGCATTATGGATGGGAAGAATAGAAGAGGCAGGCCAAAAAAGGAACGGCTGGACAACATCACAGATTGGTGCTAAACTAACGTCCAAACCCTGTACCATCTAGCACAAAACCGAATCGAATGGCGAAAACTGGTCAGAAGGACAGCCAATGACACCAACAGGCATTGAGCCCTAAGATCAAATGGAAATGGAGTCTTCCAGGTGTTTTCGAATCAGTATCCATCCTGTTGGACACTGGGAGGTTCATGTCTCCAGTGTTTGCCTCAGCTGATGATTAGTGGGTAATATAAATTTTGCTCACATTCATTTGTCAGTGTAAGAATTAGTGGCTGATGTGGTGCATGACACACAAGGTTTCTATGAAAAAAATGGTTATGACTAACTCACCAGCCCTATTGAAGCTACTGCTTGGTTAAGTGGTTAATGTGCTTTTGTTATCTTTTCTTAGCTCAAAGGATAAACAGAAAATGAAACCTTATTTATCAAACATGTCGTTTGAATTGATTATTCATTCATTACCATAACCCCCTTAAACAAAGCATGTTAATCAATGTGCATCTTTTTATTGGTGTATCTGTGTAGGAATTTACATATATGCAATTCTGGATGTGTCTTAATGTGTGTGTGTGTGTGTGTGTGTTTGTGTAATTTCTTTTTCCTTGAATACATTCTGTCTGTGTGTGTGTGTGTGGGCAGAGGTTAATTTAGCCCAGCAGTGAAGAGCCCTTGATAAAGAGCAGCCTGATCCCTGTTTAATTACCTTCCGTCTACATTTCATTGGCATACACTGGGTCATAGGTGTGTGTCTGTGTGCGTGTCATGAATATATTATTTGTCTCTGAGGTGGGACACACATACACGGGACACATCTTCACACTCTGTCTGTGCGAGTGCCCGACATTTCTTTATGTATATTTTGCACTTTTGCCTGCTTATGCACATCATCCACTGTACTGCACCTAATGATCATCATCATAATCATAATGATGAATTATTTAAAGTTAAGATGAAGCATAACCATAATAGGCACCATTACCATTACATTTATCATCATAGGCAATACAAAATACATTTACACACACCAAACAATGTTTCATGTTATATACAATGGAAGTCTCTGCTGCCTCATTGATGCTGTGGATGAATACATCAATCACTGGACTGGATTCTGGGGTTCAATTTTTTTAATTTAGGGACAAAAACATCTTGTTCAAGTTTAGACCCCAAACCTACTTGGTGTGGTTTAGACACTGATTCTATTTGGTTTGGTTTAGGCACCAGAACTACTTGTTTAAGTTTTACCCACCAACACTTATTGTTTAGTTTTAAGCACCAAAACTCCTTGTTTAGGTTTCGGCCTCTCCTGGTTCAGGTCATACGTCACAAATCGACAGCAGTTCATTAATATCAATAACTGTAACTCCTCCACCACTCCCCTGTCTCAAGGTGTTCCTCACAGTTCGGTGCTTGGTCCTCTCCTGTTCATCCTGTACATGCTCCTCCTTGGCAACATCATACGCCACCATGATCTCAATTTCCACTGCTGCGCCGATGACATCCAAATATACATCCCCACAAAATCCATCTCTCCTGCAACCCACACCACTCTGACAAACTCAACGAAATTTAATCTTGGATGCATGGCAATTTCCTCAAAATTAACTGTGACAAATCTGAAAATTTGTTACAGTTATGTAAAAAAACAAAAAAAAGAAATAGCAAAATAGTCATACAAGTAGACAGGCATAAAAGACAGATTACAAATGAAAACGTGAAAAAACAGCATATCATGATGTGAATTACATATTTAAAATTTCATAAAAATTAAATCATTGAGTGATTTATGACCCAGAACTTGCTTTGTTTTATTTAAGACTGCAATGCTTCTTGACACTTTGGTTTGTACATGCTTAATGGGTGATTTACAGCAGATTTGGTCATCTATTGTCACCCCAAGGAATTTTATTTCATTAACTTTTTCGATATTAACCCCATCCAACTGAGTTTGTATTTGTGTATTAATTATGGAGTTTTGAATAGGTCAGTTTTGAGTTTTGTTCAAATTTAATGCTAATTTATTTCTAGCAAACGATACCTTTAATTTTTTTGTACTGATTATTTGCATCAGAACTATCAAGTCACTGCCAGAACAAAATATATTGTGTCATCAGCAAATGAAACCAGCTTCAAAACTCTTGATACCCTGCAATAGTTTAGGACCCAACACTGAGCCCTGGGTGACACCACAAGTAATGTCCAAACATGTTGAACAATAATCACCCAACTTCACAAACTGCTTCCTGTTGGACGACTAACTCCTCACCCAGTCTATTGGTTTACCCCTGATGCCATACTATTCTACTTTATTGAGTAATATGTCATGATTTATTGTGATGATTTATCCATTTTTTTTAGGTCTATGAATATTCCAATTATATACTGTTTTTGGACTATTGAATTTGTCAATAGACCAATTTGTCATTTGTTTAGTTCTCTTTCTAATGAATTCTCTATAAAGTGTATTTTTCTTTTTACAGGCATTTTGTAATCCCTTGGTGATCCAAGGATGATCTGTATATTTTAGTTTCCTGGTAATTTTGTTTTATAGGACAGTTTTTGTCATATAGTTAGAGTAGCACAGTGGGAAGTTATTCTGGTGGTTCTGGTGATTTCTGGATAGAAGTTCATAGTATATATTGTCTTAATAAAATCATCTGTCATTTTATGTTTTGGGATTAAGCAGTTTGATATTGAAATCTCCACAGACTCTTTTTTGGAAACATTTCCTCCATCCAGTCACTGAACAGCTCAATATTGGAACCTGGTGTCCTGTATACAGCTTATGATCACTGTTTTATTTCTTTCATTGTACATTTCTATTGACATGCATTCTAATAAATTATGAATAACAAGTGACATATTCTCCTGCAACTCCCCCTCTACATTTGCTTGGTCGATCCAAGTGCACAAGCTCATGTCAATGCAGTTTAAAGTCCACCTCTTTCTCTGTGTTGATCCATGTTTCAGATATTGCAATGATGTTGAATGGTTGTGTAAATTGACGCAAGTAGTCCTTGTTGTTTGTAAAATTTGCATTCAGACTCCTACTGTTATAGTATATAAGTATATATAAGTTTAACTGAGAATTTGACATCATTATTTATTTGGTTATACTGTTCATGAGTGAAATAGCAGCAGTTACTGTTGATGGAGTTGAAAAAGTAGTAATCCGGGTCTATATCATGTTCCATATCCAGTGGATTTCGATCAGTGTACTGAATTGTCTGCAGTTCCAGATTGTCATGTTCACTGATCCTCTGAGTTATAATGTTATAGTCTCCAAATGGGGATGAGTGAGTTATATCAGTGTGTGCCATGGTTGTGTGTATATTGTTTATTTACCTTACGGTCCAGCTCGTGTTGATAATTGGTAATTGTCCAGATCCCCGCTACTTTTTATCATCAGTACTTTGACTATGAATGTTTTTTGTTTTCTCACGTGCTCACTGAGGAATACGTCTGTTCCTTTGAGTTTTCTCCCTTGTTTCAGTAATGCAATCTTGTGCTTCCTGTTGACAAACCGCATAATGACAGCCGGTGTGTTGCTGGCATTCCTTCTGGGCAGCGGGAGGCAGGCCTTGATGTTTTCACAGTGCAGGTTTATCCCCTTGGACTGGAAGTTAGCCACTTGTTGCTCGGTGGATCTAACATCCAAGTTCTCCCCCGCTGTTAGCGTTCATCGCCTGAGCGTATGTCCAGGGTTTGATGTGAACTTATATTACTGAAGATTGATGAACTATCCCTTGGGTCCATAAGGGCACCAGAGTGACAGCAATTCTAACAAAACAAAGAGCATCACTTCAACCTATTCCAGATGTTCCATAGGATCTAAAGTTACACAAACAAACTGAAAGTATAAAAATACAATCTAACATCTTCGGACCTGTGTTTGTCTGGATATGAAATAATCATCATCAGTGCCAAATCCCTCAATAAAACAACTCAGAATTTCTGCCCTACCTTCAACAACTCCACTCTGTCACCCTCATATCTGCAACCTTGGAGTCATTTTTGATAACCACATCTCCTTTGAACAGTATCTAAATCAAATCACCAACACAGCCTTCTTCCACTTAAAAAACATAACCCGTCTCCGTCCATCACTCTCCTTCTCTGCTGCCTCATCCATGCTTTCATTACATCCAGACTCGACTACTGTAACAGCATTGTTTATGGTACATCATTCAAAGTCCTCAATAAAGTCCAGTACATCCAGAACTCTGCTGCTCGCCACATCACCCCTGTCCTCCAGAACCTCAGCTGGCTCCCCATCCCCCAACGCATTCAGTTAAAAATCCTCCTTCTCACTCACAAAGCCCTCCATAAACAGACCCCGCCCTACCTCGCCCGACCTGCTTCACCACCACCACACTCCCTCTTGAAACCTCCGCTCTTCCGACTCCAACCTCGTGTCTCCGCTGTCAAGGACCAAGCACCAAACCTGGACTGATCGAGCCTTCTCCATAGCTGCCCCCTCTCTCTGGAACTCTCTCCCACAACACATCCGTGACTGCACTAATCTGCCTTAATTCAAATCACTCCCTAAAGCTCACATCTTCAGAATTGCTTTTAATCTGTACTGATGCTGTGTGCAAGATGTGGTGTTCATCAGTGTTATACTGTATGTGTGACTGGTATTAAGTGTTCTTCTATAATCGATCTGTGACACTGTTTTTACTCGCTCTATTCTTTCCTGAGTGGTGTACACTGTTGTTACTATTGACATTTTTATTCTGTTGTTTTCTATTTGTTTTAACCTATTTAAATAGTCTCTGAGTACTTTGAAGAGCACTATACAAATAAAATGTATTATTATTATTTATTATTATTAGGCACCAAAACTCCTTGTTCAGGTTTTGGCACCAAAAGTACTTCTCTAGGTTTTACACACCAACTGTACTTGGTTAGGTTTAGACGCAAATACTACTCACCATCTATTACTAGGTTTAGGTTTAGGATTATTTAGGGATAAAATACACCCTTTCACCATGTTAACTATATGTTAGAAAGACTGTCCACCAGAAGGCTTTACACTCAGTTGCAAATATAGAAGCCTATGCATAAATAGCAAGGCTGAAATCAAGTCATAATGACAATTGACAACAGAAATTTAAAAGATAATTCCATTCTATCGAAGAAGGCTGCACTTCCACATATTTGTGTATGGGTTTTTTATTACATTTATAACAAAAAAACATTTCTTCTGTGTAAAGAAATGTTTGGGTTTCTTTGAAGAAATTGTACCTATTGAACGCAAATGGGCAGCAGTGGCCCTGGGTATGAGACGGAAAGGTTCCAGGAAAGAAAGGAAAAGAGTGAAGGGGAAGAATGAGAGAGGGGGATGGTGAGTAATGAACGAATGTCCCTGCAGCTGTCACACACGGAGAGACAACTGTTTTTGAACACTAATAAAACACACACGTGCGGATGTCTGAAACTACAGACATTCTCATTTACTGTCTTTAACTCAGTGTGTGCACCAACATTGAAGCTACCGCATTACTGAATCTGATCATTTTGAGGATTTTTTTTTAATGCTGTGGGATCTCATCTCATACCATTTTGACTAAGAACTCAAGAGCAGATGCGTGTCCAAATGCAAAAATTACATTAACTAATGCACATACAAAATGCAGCAGATATCTGAAAATGCAAAACACTTGTAAATACATACCAATGAGCAGTGTTGAAATGCACACACACAAACACACACATATCCCTCCTCATGACAGCACCTCTGAGTGTGTCGCTGACGGCAGGACCAAAATAACGTTAATTTAATTAGGCCTAATAAAACGGCTGAGTGCAGCAATCAGCGACCCATCACTGGGAAGGGAAATGCAACCAGAATTAAATGACTATGCGGGGATGTGTATTAAAAAGCTAATAACATAATTGCACACACAACAGCTCGTCTTGTCACAGCTAAACAATGCTGGCAGAATGCTAATAGTCGTTTCGTGCAGCCTTATTTTTTTTCCCTCTCCTTCTTTTTTTTCCATCTCTCCATTTATTTCCTCTTTGTGTAATTAAACTGCTCATAAGTACGTCTATCACATAAAGTGTGAGGGGTAGCAGCATGGTAAAGTATATTAAAGAAATATGTCTTTTTCTAATTGCGCTGTTGTACAAATAAAGAAGCTGTGATGCGAAATTACTATGGCACAAAAATGAATAAGTAGAAAATTTGAAAATGCATTTTTTTGATGAAAATGTAATATGCAGCCTTGGTGATTATGAAAATCACGATACAGTGATCATTCACAGCACTGTTGACTAATAATATTGCTATCTTTGAATCCAAGTTCTCGTTTCATCTTGTTTAGTCTAGCCATATCCATGTGTTTTAAGTTTTAAAAGGTATGTTTTTGTCTCATAAAACCGAAGCAAGAGTCAAATATATAATGATAACAATAATAAACTTTATTTATATAGCATTTTTCTACACAATGTTATGAAGTGCATTACAAAGAAAATAAAAACAGACAAAACAAATAAAATAAGTACGCAGGAAGTAAAAAACAATAAAAATGCATTAAACCAGTTAAAATAGGTTTAAGAACCAGATAAAAGCATATCATATGTTACCAAAAGCTTTCACAAAATAAAAAGTTTTATGACGACATTTAAAAGAAGTTAGAGACCTAGTGTGCCTTATTTCAGCTGGCAGAAAGTTCCAAAGCAAATGCTCCATCACCCTTAGTTACAAATTGTGGCCTGGGGATTGCAAGCAGGGGTCCGTCTGCGGATCTTAAAGGCAGAGCGGGCACGTATCAAGACAGCAATTCTTGGTGCAAGGCCATTTAAGACCATTTAAGACCGCAATGAAGTGTTTGTGATGGAGGTACAAAAACACTTCATTGTTGTGCCTTCTAGTTTTATAATGGTCAGGATTTATCAATATTTTGTATCATATTTGACACCAGTTTATCTGCAGACAGTTACAAAGCACAAATCAGATTACTGTAGTTACGTATATATATATATATATATATGTGTGTGTGTGTGTGTGTGTGTGTGTGTGTGTGTGTGTGTGTGTGTGTGTGTGTGTGTGTGTGTGTACAGAGAAGAGAAGTGGGCCAACAACTGAGCCTTGGGGGACGCCACAGGTTAGTTATGCTGTTGAAGACACCGATGCCCAGAGACTTTCTGGAATTTTGTTGGAGAGATATGTTCTTCATAATGAGAGCAGAGCCATTACCCTGCGTTTCCAGGCAGTGTAGAAGGATACTATTGTCAACAATTATATAAAAAAAAAACTAAAATTGGAAAGTCACCTCTGTCTGCAGTTAGTAATATGTCATTGGTGACTTTAACAAGTGCCGTCTTAGTCCTATGCAGTGCTCTAAAACCGACTGGAAACTGTTAAAAATGCAAAAATTACTCATTAAAGACACAAATTGAGAAGAAATGACTTTCTCCAGAACCTTCGATAAAAAATACAATTTGGAGATAGGTCTGTAATATAGTCTAAAGGAGGTATTAGGTGCTGTGGTTGCTATGCATTTTTGCATAATTTTGGACATACATTATTACAATATTTATTGATTAATTAATAGCTCAAAGAAATGCAAAAAAATATCTGCTCATTGATAGAGTCAGTACACACATACTCAGAATAATAGATTTAATAATAATAATAAAGAGGTTATTTAACCCTGTCTATTATGGCCAATATTGTATAATTTCTCTCCAGATGGAGGTGCAAAAACACTTCATTGCTGTGCCTTATAGTTTTATAATGGTCAGGATTTATCAATGTTTTGTATCATATTTGACACCAGTTTATCTGCAGACAGTTACAAAGCACAAATCAGATTACTGTAGTTCCTGGTGATACAGTAAAAGGAGATTTTGCAAAGGTAAAAGAAAATGTGTTTGGCCCTAATGTGATTTATTAAAAAAAAGTCTAGTCTCTAATCTTACCTTGAAAGACGTCAGTTGGCATCATCAGAGGATCTTTTACATTAATATATCATAAATATTTCATAGGCATTAAATCAATGTCAGTTTTTGTTTGTTTTACTCAGTATCTTCTTAGATTTCAGTCTCTCTTGTTGTAAGCTTTGTGAACATTTTTTCTTGATTTGTTGGAAGTGGTTCTCACCTTCAGCTATCTCGATTCCACATCCACAGTCCTGAATCACCCCCTCTGTGAATTCAACTTACCATCAGGAAGCGGGACTTTTTAAAACCTACGGAATGTGATACCTGCGATATGTATGCGTATACTTTTTTAATTTATTGGCCTTTTGCAAAGAAATCATTTATCATCGCCTGCTAAATTAAGGTCTATTAATTCTGGTCGTTTACTGCTTAAGTCTCTGTTTATTGGAGCATATTGTCTTCATAAGTATATCCTATGGGTATTAGTTCTTAACATTGCCGAGACCCGTGAATTGAGATGTTCTCTAACATTTATTGAAAAGTTGGCATGTATTAAAATCAAAGAGTTCTGTCATCACTCTTGCTCTTCCTGTCTGTTTCTCTCTACATCACTTTCTTCCTCTTTTTATCTTCTTTCTGCCTCCCTTTCTCTGTCCTTGAGCTGAAAATGGAGAGGTGGGCAGCAGTGAAGAGAGACAGATATTAGTTTGACACTCTGTAACATCTCTTTGTTAGCACCAAGCTCATTCAGCTGTGTGTGTGTTGTGTGTGTCCACAAGTTGGTGTGTGAGCTTGTGTGCGAGCAGGCATGTATTAGCGCATGTGAATGTGTTTCTGTGTGTGTGTGTTGATGAAAAACTCAGTGAGCTGACTCAAGGCTGGACCTACTTATAAAAACCGGTGAACTATCTGGCAGATTTCAATGAACATAAATGAACATGTGAACAACAAGAGAGGAAAAAAAAAATCAGAATTGATGTGGCGGGCTAACGGTTGCTAGGCAATTTCAGTAACCTTGATCGGTTGATATAGCTTTTACTACAAGGAACTAAAGCCATTTACGCTGCCTATAGCGCTATAGACGGTGACGAATTAAAAGAAAAACCTGAATAAATGTGGTCGGCACTACATGGTACAATTGGGCAATTAACATCCAATCATGCTCTGTGGCTGTATGAAAATAGTGAGCGGGTCTTTATGATACTGATTTTGGATCAAGATGACAAGAGAAGAGTTTCAGTCACAACAGGAAATAGTGACTAAAATGGCGTCTGCATTTAGATCTACGGGAAAGCCATGGATAACTTCTTTCTGAATACTTCAGACATTTTCTGTCCTATAATTTATCACCCAACTGTATGTCTACAGAGATATGGGTCGTTTTTGTTACACAGTGATTTACTGATTCATATTTTGTCTAAAATGATATGCATAACAAATGGCTTAAATGATATATGTAGGTCTTATTCATCACTTAAACAGTGATAACAGACAAGAAAAATACTATTTTGTATTTTACACAACCTTTTTATTCAATGTTATCATGTCCTCAGTGCATGTTAATCAGCTTTCACAAGAACAGTAAACAATGAAATGATAACAACCCCAAACTAGTCTTCAATTATATAATAGATGAAGCTAAAATTAATCTAATCACACAATTAAATCTGTGGAAACTCTAGCTATTTTTGATCATTTTTCTATGTTTATTGTGCGCCCATTAACTCAGCTTCCTCCATTAATATGTACTGTCTCACCTTTCAAAAAAACTACAAGACAAATCCATTTTCAGGATGTTCTTGCTGAGTGTAGGGTATATTGCTGGGAAGTGTTTTTTGTGCATCTGGACCTGACACATGTGCCTACTAAATTTGGTACATCCAAACCTCAAGCGGGGGCTTAAGTTTTGAAAATTTTCATGGGTTTGCCACACCCATGCCCAAAATGCATAAAATGTGAATATTTTGTACCATTTCTGATGGGTGTGCAAAGTTTTGTGAGTTTTCGAGCACATGAAAAAATGTGTTTCTTTTGAGAGCGTAAGGAGAATGAGAATAAATAGGGCCATTGCACACTATCTTTGCTCTGGCCCTAATTACACAGATTTTGTTTTAAAAACAAAACCCCAATTATGTAGTTTATAGAAAAAATAAAGGTGAACACCAAAACTGCATACGCATCTAAGTACACAAATCGTGAGTATCATATTATAATAAAAGACAGAAACATTGGCCACTGTTACAAAAACATTTAGATTATCCTTTAAGGTCCAAATTGTGCCCTACACAGCCCCTCATTTCCTCTCCACATATTATCACACTCAGTCTTTCCATGTGTGGGTTAACCTGTCTCGCCCTCCCTTCTCTCTGTGGAATCACGTAGCTTTACTCCAGAAGACAGATGGGACATCGGGACATTCCCAGGACACACTCTAACTCACTCGCACACACATACGATCCCAGGATTACCCTTCGGTACCGGTCCCATTCAAACTACACTCACTGGACACATCTGGTTGTCACAGAAACTGCCTGTACAGCTCTGCATGCAGCAGGAACAGACATAAACCACATAGTCAGTATACACACACACACACACACACACACACACACACACACACACACACACTTGCCTTCTTGCTCCTTTACTCTTATTGTGTTTTATTCAGCATCTCCTTTCAGCCAATCACAGTGATTAATAGAAGCCACATCATTCCCTTCTAAAGTTACCCGTCTTTCTTCTACACTTTTTCCTTGCTGAACTCGTTTCCCCATCAGTTTGCCTCCCGTTCACCAATCTTTCTTTCTAAATCACCATCCCCAAATCCCACTTTCACTCTTCCATCTCTGTCTCTCTCTGCCCTTGATCCATCTCCCTCTTGCCCCCCC
>JAPQRN010000022.1:2766386-2776994 GCA_037367275.1 Coranthus polyacanthus
TTGTACGGACTGTAAAGCCCTTTGAGGCAAATCTTGATTTGTGATATTGGGCGAATTGAATAGATCACTTATTTGAAGTGCCACAGGAAGGCAACATTTACACAATAAAAGCCCAGTTGAGACACATTTATTTTGAAATGGTTATGGAAGTGTTGAGTTTGTATTAAAAGTGCAAAGCAGTACTTTTAACAGCGTAAACAGGAACAGATCAAAATGATACTGTACTCATTAAACAGAGGAAATTACAAATAAAGGCCTGACTCTAATACAAGCCTCCTTCAAATAAAGGCCTGGTACCTTCTGTAGCTGAGGTAAATAAAGGCCCTGAACACTATTTGAGGAAATACAATAAAGACGTTTTCACTGTAAACTAATATAGAACTGATATAGGCACAGATTGGAGCATAAAAATAGAAAATAAAGTGCTGCTCAAACTCTCTGAACCACAGACTCCCACTTAATAAAGTTAAACGAAAAACCCGTGGCTATCGCTAATGTTTTGGTGTTGTCATTAGCAGCTACATGTAACTTAACTTCTGTTGACTAGGACTTTAAATAAAAATGCAGTGTTATAGTGAAGGTTGTAATGTGTTTTGTGTTCAAGCAGCTTTAGATTTTCAGCATTTGCTTTGTATTTCCCCAGCATTGAAATCAGGTCCACATAGATGTCAGAAGAGGTAACAGATCCAAACCTCAATCATACCTCTAAGTATGAACATCAATAAAATAAGGAATTATATTGTTAGGACTTGTGGGTAAGTGTACAACCTTGAAGGACGTGCTGGAGTTAGTTAGAATCCTCTTACACATACATACGTAGCCAACTGTTTGAGCGAACATATTTTACTTCTATAAATCTAGTTACATTTTCATGTGCACAATATATTTGCATATTTTTACAAAGTCTTTTTGATGTACAAAATACCCTCTTAACTCTCTCACCTCAGCAGTCTTTTTCATCAAATGCAGCACTATGTCCTGTCATTCTGCTTTCTCTTTCAGACCTTGGAGGGTTTCTTTTTTCCAGCTATGTCTTTGCAGAGAAAGAGAAATTAGAGATAAAGCAGGCAGAGCGGTGATGAGGATCGGCTGCGCTCACTGCCAAAACCATGGCAACATATTCAGCACTACCTTGAACCAGACGAGAAGAGGCATGCCTTTGTGGGCAAAGTTTTCAAGATATACACAGAATGTGTTTCTAAAAGCAAGCCTGTGACGGGTAGCTGGAGCATTTGTTAAGAAGTGACGGATTGGTACCTTTATAAAAACATTTAAAACATAGTAGATGACATGAAACATTTGTGGCCCATTTGATTTATGATAAATAGATTCTTTTTTATTTAAATTGGTATGTAAAACACCTCGAAAGATCACGAAACACATTGTAAATGAAATTTATTCTGTGTAAACAGTGTACAACATGTCACAGGTGGGAGTTTATTTTAGAACATTTTGCTGCAAACGTGGTGAACATGATATATGACAATAATTATCCTTATTTTAAGGTAAAAGGTGCTGTCCTAAGTTAGTTTATTTTTTTTTTAATTATATATTTATTAACATTGAATGTAGATGGTGAAAATGATATTCAGTCACACTTGCATTTAAATATGAGATTAGAGCTAAATTTGTATTTTTAATCTCTTGAATAAACATGCAGTCGTTTTCCTCAGTGTTGTTATTTTCAGTTTTACAAAACTGTAAGATTGCTTTCTCACAATGTGTAACTTTTACACTATGAATCTGCACAAACTGCTGATATACTGGATGCAATTAATGTGTGAGTTAGTAAAGAAGCTAATATTTGAATATGTGAATATTTCAATATAGCGTGAGAGCTGCAGGACAGAAATATACTGTTCTAACTTATCATAAATGCACCATTGATAGAGAAAACTGCCTGTAAATACAGCATCTGTACAAAGAAAGGTGATTGAGCTGTAAGAAAAAAAATCCTCAAAGCTAAGAGCATGAGGTATGACGCATTTTGACATGATAAAAAAACCCAACTAATTTATGTTATTCTTGTTAGTCATCTAGCAACTGCGTTCTCTCACATGAAAGCGTCTGAATGCCAAGCATATCATTTAGTCGACTCCTCATGTCAAAAATACAATCTCATGGGCTCCATTTAAAGTCTAAGCGACACCAGCTCCAGGTGCGATTCATTAATTACCGCAGAGAATAGAACAGCTGTAGGTGTCGGCTCTGGAGGACCCAGACACCCTCCCAGCAGGATGAGGCGCATCACAACAGTATTAATGATAGAATAAACTTTGGCCTCACAAATACATTAAACCCACCCACCCAACCACACAAAACACACACTCCGCCCCTCCCCTCCTGCTCCTTCACTCTGTCTCTGTCAGTGTTAAGTGCTCCCCATGACCCCGGCTAATAGTGTTCCAGTTCTCCCCATGTCTCCATTGGGGAAACAAAAACACACCTACACACACACTAAACACTGTGTTAAACATTTCCCCCATGTTGTCAGCCAGGACCAAAAGGCGAGATGCAGGCTGTGTATGTGTGTGTTTGTCGGGGGGGGGATTTAGAGTGATAAGTGTGTTTCATTTAAAGTTTTATTGATCAGTACAGGTAATTATACCCATTTGTAAACCGATTTATGTGTCGGCTTTAGTCTGCATGCCCAGTCTGAGGTGGACGGATGTTTTGATGGTGTGTATTTGAAAGCCAGCCGCATTGTCTCATCCTCTCTTTCTTTAAATTTATTCAAAATATGTGAATAACCGAAACAAACCAACTATTGCTCACCAGTCCAAGTATCAAAGTTCAAGGTGTGCGACTCGATACACATCTAGATACATGAGGCTACGCTGCAAATCAGGCATAATACCTTTTAATACAGAACAATTTAATCTGGTGTGCTGCAATCTGCTACAGTTATGACTAACTTATTTGTACAATTTGCTTAATATAGATATTAATTATTCATTACAAATTAAATTATGCCAATTCTGTGATTGTCACCTAAGAAATGAAAGATAAAGCAGACAGCACTGTGAGCATCCAAGCATTAGTTGTTATTGCCACTTACTCTGCATTTAGTAGTTATTTTTTTTGTTTTTGTTTTTTTTTTACTTTCTTCTTCACCTTCATATACAACTTTGGCACACATTTGTGGGAGAAATGCTGTCTACTTGGTATCTTCTACCTGGATTCTTAAGTACTTTCCATGTCACCAAAGCCCTCACTCTCAGCTCCACTGTAAGGTCTGAAGTCCTTGGTAATACAGTAAAACAGGCTATAGATGCTGTGATGATGCTTTGACTTCGCTGAGTGCTGGTTAAGTTTTGGCTGGAAACTTTGTCTTGTGTGTTCATGCTTGTGCTGCTGTAGCATCCACACGATCACTGTATCTCTGTACCTAATCACTAGTGTGGGTTGTAGGATGTACTCTGCAGGAATAAGTGGTGGGATTGTCATTCTTCTATCTTCCTCTATCTGCGTGTTACAGTTTTGACAAATGAAAACAATCTCAAAACATCTGACCTGCGGCTACATGCTGAAAATGGTAAGTTTTGACAGAGACACACGTCTTTTTATGTGACTTTTTTGTAGGGATTTAGTCATTTTAATACCATGATGCGCTTCCTCATGTGCACACATTCCACTAAAACAACTTCTCTCCAGACACTGTTTTGCAAGACGCTGTCGCTGCATCCTGCGCTCAGAATTAACCAAAGAACCCAGAGAACATTTAACCCTATTCCAGAATGATAGTGGATGGTTGATACAGTGCTAACAAAGTGTGGAGATTAGACTTAATGACTGTTCCACACAGCTTACAAACAAGCTTAAAAGCATTTTGTCCAACTTTCCTTCCTTCTTATAAAAATCAGAAACTCTTCCAAACTTTGGATCAAATCTAAAATTTGATGTCGCGCTGTACACAGCGGTGTCGTTGTCGGACATTTTGTTTGCCTTCACTAAACCAAAGACGGGTCGCATTACTCTGGTTATTTTCATAAAAGGTGAAAGGTCAATGCGAGTTGCTGCAAGACTGACCCGAGAGTGGAGACGTTGCACAGGATTATGAGCAAAGCTTCAGTTAACCCGGTCGTAACTTCAGAATCGGGCCATCCTTCGGTTCATGGTACATTTAGATCAATCCAGGGCTTGTATTTTTAAAGTTAACATCGTTTTGCGATTCATATTAGTGAGTCCTTACACCCCTAACAAAAATACAACTCATTTTAACAATATACTAAGACCACATTTTTAATTGGCATTGAAACGTTAACTGTCTATAGATGTTAACTTGTTAAAAAAACACATATACAGACATAAAGCACAGTGGATTAGTTTCGAGGTGGTCAGCCTCAAACTGTGATCTGATCTGAACAGCAGAAAATATCTAATAAAATAAATAAATAATATTATGTTCTGTAGATGGTAAAAGAGCGACATTCTTTGCTTTGAGAAATATTCCTTTTGGACAAATTGTGCCAAAATTCAGAGAATTGTCAAATGATCCATCTTCGTAAAGACTAATCCTTTGGTTGATGCTCTTTTTACGTCCAACCATGATCCTTCACAAATTACCAATGAACCTGATAATTGTGGAATCTGACACAGTCTTATTATATCTTTTTTTAAGTGTGTTGCAGGCATCAATTCAAAATGTACTTATATTTACTAAAACTAATTTGGTCAGTGAAAACACTAACAATTCTTTCTTTGTACTTTTGTCAGTTGTGCATCAGTCACAGATTTCTGGGGTTTGTTTGACTGTCATAGAGATTCACTGTTTGTTTTTGCAATTTTGATGTCAGTGTGAGGCGCCTGTACAGTATGTTTGTCTACACCAGCACTATGTGGAGTTCAAAGGTCAGAGAGCAGAGTTTAGGAGTGGACCGAGACGCCTGAATGTGTGTTTGCAGTGAAAGCTTGAAGCAGTCGTAGCAGTCGTCGAGGTCCCAGAGAGGAAAGACCAGCTATGACTGACGGCTCCTTTTCGCTCGTCATTGTTTTTACTCGTTCCTCGTTGTACCTACATCCGTTTAATGTGGCTGCTCTGGTGTGGCCTTTGGTTACAGCTGCAGCTTAGCTCAGCACATGCATGTACTCTGTCCATGTACAGAACAGTGCTGAAAAATACAGATGACTCCGCATGCTGGGCACACGTCACAAGAATACTTAATGTGATGTATTTTTATTAAAAACATATATACTAAATCATAATGCATGTAGCCATTTTGAAATTCTGTTGCAGAGGAAGAAGACAGCAGAATGAATTGTTAACTTGAAGGCATCAAAAATATATAGCATGTTATTTCTTGCTCTTGAGATGAAATTTCATCTGTATCGATGCATCATCAGAAAAGTTCAAATGTGAGTGCCCCGCTTGAAAAAGTGTGCATCAGATACAACTTGGGATGAAATTCTAACGTAATTGCATTGGGGAAAAAAAACAGATTTATTTATATGCAATCATTAGTAGAGGCCAGGGACCAAAATAAACACGCACCAAGAGCCAAATGCTGGTGCATTGTGGGTGTGGCAGGTAAATACAGGTAAATATTGGCTTGGTAAATCACTTTTACACACAATGTGTAATGTAGAAAAACACAGCCACAACAACAGTGTTATTTACCAGGATGGACCTATGTGATCAGTGTACAATGTAAAAAAAGCATGTGGTTGGTGTGTGGCTCCTCTTTAATCTAAAACGCTCTGCTGACTGAGCACATGAATTTTGAACAGACATTTGCTTTTAAATGACTTATTTCAGTGAAACACTTGCTCACGTAGCCACACAAAATCGAACATATGCCTCTTCTTCTTCCTGAGAGCTTTTTCATTTTGCCAGTTAAAAATGCATTCTAACAACTTAAGGTAATAACGAATGAATGAATGAATGCATGATGTAATGTTATAGTCGGTAGAAATACTTCTGGCTGGTACAATTTCTCACTTTGCCTGCCATTGGCAGATGAGCCAAAAAGGTATCTTTAAATCCTGGAAGTGGTCCCATACCTTTATTATTTAGAAATGCAATCAATAATTTGTGACCAGTTGTTTAGTATTTGCCGGTAGATTGATCCCTCCTCCTCCTCCCTAAACGGTTTCTCTGGCATCTCTGTCATCTCTACTGTTGTCAGTGAATAATTCTCGCTGAGTCTCACGGTCAAATCTCACGAGACTAAGCAAAGCTTTAGTCTCCTACCGAGGCTGAGCTGTGTTACAAACCTGTAACTGGAGACAGAACAGGACAAGGTCAGGTCCAGGCCTGGTTTTATTTGAGACTTTTTTGTGGAATAAGTTTGTGAAAGGGCCAATTGTCAAAGTAAAAAACAAACAGCATCAATGAGAGTTGCAGTACTAGACAAATAAATATGTGAAGTAAAAAAAAAAAGGTTCTTCAGTTGTCGTCTTAAGAAGAAAGAAAGAAGAGAAGAAGAAATCAAATGCAAATCTTTTGCAGTGGTTGCCAGGCAAATTTATAAAAAGTACGTCATGAATTGCCTACAATTTTTACAGACTCTTCCAACATCAAAACAGTGTTGAATAAATGCTGGAATGTTGAACGTCAATCAGGGACAGAACGATAAGGTCAACAATTGCTTCTAACAAGTAATGTCACCAACTAACAGACGCATGAAACAAACCATTCAAATGCTAACAAACACAAACACGCCTGACTGACTTCTGCTGTCAAAACACTGTCTGAAAGCTTCTTTTTTATGTTGTTTTCATCTTATGTTTTTGGCATTTTTGTCTTTTAAGTTGTTTTCATACTGTTGCATATTTTTACATAATTTTTATGCTGTTACGTCATTTGTGTTATTTTCATCTTGTCACGCCTTTTACGATATTATTGTCTTGTTATGTAATTTTTATCTTCTCATTTACACTGTTTTCGTTTTGTTGCGTGTTTTTTACGTCATTTTTGTGTTGTTACACCTTTTATAACATTTTGGTCTCATGTCATTTTCATTCCTTTTACGCCATTTTTGCCTTTTTGGGTCTTTTATGTCATTTTCATCTTGTTACATCTTTTTCAACTGAGGCGTCTCCTCTGCATTTCACACAACTCAACATGTATAAAACAAACTCACATTGTTTTACACTTTTTCACATTTTGGTGAGGCAAATCTTTCGAACTGCATACTGTGTTGGTTGTTGCTTTATATGCATCTTTAACGTATTAGATTGTTGACAGTGCATCGAGATGTGTAACGCATCAGCCTCATTGATGGAGATGAATAACCCTACTACACTACCTTTCACCTAAAGCACACAAGGATATGCATGTACAGAATATGGATGATGAAACGTTCATTGCATCCTCATAAAGTAGATGAGATTTATTGCCCAGGTTATCATGATATCATTCTAATCGGGAGCTATGGGAGGGAAACATATGTGCATCCTCATAACTGTGCTCTCCACAAAGTAAGAAAAAGGAACTTGGAGATAGCATGAGTTAAGAGGTAAGGCAAAGAGGAAAAGCAGGAATGAAGAGAGAGGGGAGGTAGAGACAGAGAGGAGGAGGAGAAGGGGTGGGGAGGGGGTGGTATTGGGATGGGGGAGGCAGAGAGCTGTGGAGGCCAGAAAAACAAGCCGAGAATAAACAGATCGAAGGAGAGAGGAGAGAAAAACAGGCTGAGAGGGAGAGAGAGGCACGGAGGGCTGGAGGCAAACTCAGCATGAGCCAGAGAGAGGAGACAGTGACAGACACAGGGAGGAAATAAATGGGGAGAAATAAAGAGAGAGAGAAAGAGAGAGAGAGCAGCTTAAAGAGAGGAGTAGTAGTCGAAAGAAAAAACTAAACAAAAGCAAAGATGGACACAAGAACGGGAGACAAAGACAGGAGAAAGAGAGACAGTGAGCACTTTAAGACCAAATTTTGTGACAGTATGAAAGCGCATGACTGTGTGTTCACCTTATATACTTCCCGTGTTCCCCATTAAAGAGACATGATAAAGAGAAAGACAAAAAAAAAAATACAACATTTGGGACAGAGACAGACAAAATCTGAAAGGCATAAAAGGGGCAGACAGACGATCAAGGCGATGAGCAGAGAGAAATAGAATGATGAAGATGAGGGAGGAAAAATAAAATAAGCAGGAGAGATGGCTGAATTGGCTGTCAGAGCTCTCCTGTCTTTATTACTTTTTTCTATAGAGCTGTTTGGATGGAACAAAGGCAGAGTGTGTCTTCAATGTGTGTGGGTCCTAGGTGCCCAAGGCTGCCAGGAACCTGCCTGTGTGTGTGATTGTGTACTCTGCACACACAAACACAAAAGACACACACACACTCAGGAACAGGGTGCTCACTGCTTGCCGATGGGGTCTATTCACCGGAGCCCAAGGCTCAACCTTCAGCGAACATAAGAGAAGCACAAGGCTAACAGGACTGAATAGAAGACACACATACACTTACACACACACAAATGAACAAGTCGTCCTACGCCTCCTCTCTGTTTCTCCCTCCCTCTACGTGTCCTCCTCCATACTTTTTTTTTTTCATTTTTTTTTCTGTCCTGTCATTTTTCCGCAGTAGATGAGAAGGTCACTGAGACATGGAGTTGTTGCTATCTACCTATTTATTAGGGATGTGCATCTCCATCAGTGAGGCCGATGCAATGCGCATCTCGATGCATTGCCAACGATTAAAGGTACATACAGTATAGAGCAACTACCAATGTGATACGATATTGCAATGCACTGCCATTTGACACAATCTGATTCAACACATTGCGATGCAGAAAGAATACGATGCTGTGCAATTCAGTAGATTTTAATTCAATTGATTTCTCTGCTTCTTCTTAAGAAGACAGCAAATAATAAATGGACTAAAAAAAGCTTCATTTTACTTCACATATTTGTTTCTGTACTTCCGCATATCAGTATCTCCTTAACATTGATACTTTTTGATTTCTTTAAAAAACATTTGGCACTTTCAAACTTTTTCCACAAAAGATCAAATAAAACCAGGCCTGTACCTCACCTTAAACCACTTCTTTTTTCTTGTTCTGTCTCCAGTTACATGTTTACACATGCTATTTTTATATAGACTCTATAGAAATAGTGGACAAAGCCTCCCATTGGTTTGTGACCTGCCATTTTGAAGCCTCACATTTGGCATTTTGGCCATTGCCATCTTGAATTTTAAGGATAAGAAGATGGAGCTGGAGAACAGCGAGTGGTGAAGGGTGAAATTCAAGCTCATGCTAACTTACTGAAAACACTGACCACAGCGCTAACTAACACCGTGGTGATAAATGTCAACACATGCGGTTGTATTTGACATCAGTATGTCAACTTCACGTAATGAATAAATACACTAATTAACAGGCTAGGTGACAGACCATATAATCCAATATCAATGAATACTAACATTACATAATGTAGCTAAGTTACGCTAACATATGGTATTGTAATTAAGCAACGGTACATTTTATGACAGAATCCTCTGACGGCCTTGTTACTGTAACGTTTCAACCACGACTACAGCGGAGCTATTCAATAAACAGAAGTTCTAAATGTCTGACTCGAGCTACCTGGAGACAAAATATAAGGTTCTGGCACAACTTCACCGACTTGAGCTAGCTGTTTTTACAGACAGGAATATTACTATTGCTACATTTCTCCACACCAGTAGATTATAGTGTTGAATGATGATGAATAGTAACTGTCTGAAATGTCCATTTACTGCTGAATTATGTACTATTCATTGTATAGGGAGAAGAGAATGAGAGCTGGTGTGTGGTACTAGCTAACATTTACCCTCAGGCCCATTCGCTGTCATTGACCACATTAGTCCATTTTACACAAATAATGTGAGACAAAAATGCATTATCCATTTAGCTCTAAATTGCCACATGCTTTGACTCTCTCCTTGTTATAATTGCCCGTACAATCTGTCGTAGAGAGTTGTTATAATGAAAGGCAATCCCTGCGTATTGTAACCCACTTTGGATAAAGACTTCAACCAAATGGCACTTAGATAATGAGTGAGACTTATGAAACCACGAAAATAGGCTCCTAATGTCTTCAACAGCTCATTCATTTATTTCCAGTGGACACCATGCTGAGTTCTAAAAACTCTCCATATCCATTCTCAGACTTCCTGTTTGAGATCGAGCGTGCGCGTGCGCGCGCATGTGTTTGTGCATACGATAGAGAGGGGGAAAAACAGATAAATAGAGACAGACGGACAAATAGAGCAGTTTTAGATCCCCGCCCTGCTGGTAATCAGACTTCAAAAACACAGCGAGAGGGTTGTGTTCCACTAAGTGGCGATTGATCGCTGTGTGAGCGCACGCGCGTGTGTGTGTGTGTGTGCAAAGGGAAAACATGGGTGATCGTTTGACTGATCCCGCTACATAGACACACACGCACTCGCACACACCTGTCGTACTTTTGTCTCATCTTCGCCGTTATCTCTCTTCTTCTACATCACCCCCCTCCTTCTCGCCGGCTTCAGTCTGAGGAGTGGGTGTGCTCTCCACTGTCCTTCTCCAATCTCCCTCCTCAGTGTGTGTCCGCCGCTACCATGGACACAGCACAAACACACACACACACACACACACACACACACACACACACACACACACACACACACACACACACACACACA
>JAPQRN010000022.1:2788996-2811294 GCA_037367275.1 Coranthus polyacanthus
TGTGGAGTTTGCATGTTCTCCCCGTGTCTGCGTGGGTTCTCTCCGGGTACTCCGGCTTCCTCCCACAGTCCAAAAACCTGCACCTTAACGGGTTATGTAGGTTAATTGGTTACTCGAAATTGCCCATAGGTGTGAATGTGAGGGTGAATGGTTGTTCGTCCTACATGTCGGCCCTGTGATGAACTGGCGACATGTCCAGGATGTACCCCACCTTCACCCAGTGTCGGCTGGGATCAGCTCCAGCCCTCCCGCGACCCTCCAGGGGATTAAGCGGTTACAGATAATGACTGACTGACGTTCGTTTGATAAATGAGGATAAATGAGGGTCACATTTAGGGAGCTTCTGTTGACTGAATAAAAATAAATTTAAAAGAAAAGTAAAACGTTTTTTCCTGGAGGACAGTTTTACTGTCCAGTTTTACTGGACAGTTTTACTTAAAGTTAGCAAAGTAAATCTTTTTAGATGAATCCAGGGTGCATCTCTCCAAGATGTGTCCAGGTGCGTCCGTCGCTCTGTTGGTCGGTCCCCATTACATTTAAAACATGATAGCTCAACGATTTCACAAAATGTTGGAAACTTTGGCACAAACTCGGATGCAAGGATAAACCAAAGACCCTTAAGAACAAGACGCTTCACTGGAGAGTGATTTCCTGTTTCAGTGTCACATGGTTTCTCTACTGTCCCGCCCCTTTAGGAGACTAGAGGCAGATCCTGTCCCATTCATTCCTGTGGGTGAAGTGAACGTGATTCACAGATTTCAATTAAATAATGGACCCATTTTCCACAAGCCACGCATCTTCTGAACATTCTGACATTAAAATGACAATTTTAAGATGCGCAGATCAGGAGAAAATGACTTTGTTTGAGGCACATCTCTGTCTCAGCAACGCTCACAACTCTCACAAGATCTTGCAACACAAGTCTCGTATGGAATAGGTAAAGACAAGCAGGAAAATAAAATGCTAAAATGTTAGTTATGAGTAAAACCATGATATTAGTTTGTTAGTATTGCATTTAGACCATATTAAACTACTTTGCTATGTCTACACAACGTTCTCATCCCTTCTGACCACGTCCACTGAAGAGACAGGAAGCGAGCAGTTTCATATAATCAGTGAAGCGTACACTGCACCATCTTCGTAAATAGAGGATCTTTGGATGAAGTGATTGAAGGGAAGTGATTTTGGTCACCAAAGGTCAAAAGGTCAAGATCACTGTGATCCCATGTCTGTCCATTCTTATCTCACGATTACATGACTAATCATGACTACAGATACACATGAAAATACAGGACATTTAATTGTTTTTATTGCTGGACTCTAAGATGCCAAACAGACAAAATGCAGTGTTTTCTGTAGCTGGCCTCTAAAAGAATATTCTAAGCTAAGAATTATTTCTGTTATCAAGTTCCAAATTGTGTTAATAAGCAATAAAATGCATAATATTTGAAAATGATCAAGCTAATAAAACAATATAAGCACATTTGTTGGTGTGTTAAGGGTGGAGACAGTGATTCAGTCAGTTATGGAATCCATTCAGACTCTATTCATTTGCTCACTGGCCCATACGTCAAAAAAAGTTTGGGACTTAGGGTTTTTCTCTGCAGTACTGCCAGTGACCACTGGGGGAAATGACGACGAGGCAGAGTGCTGCACCGTATCCAGTTCTCTTAATACATCCATGGGTGGCTGGAATCCAGCCAGTCGACAACAGGGGATGTTTGTGCTCGTGCAGAGGGGCAGGGGGAATTTAAACACGGAGGGCGGAGCTTCAGAGGAACACTGAAACTAGGGGTGCCTTTGTTTTGGCGTGAGTTCAAATATCAACAGTCTTTCTCAGGAATCGCTTACTCTATCTTTAAAAGACCAAATGTTAAATCTACATGTGGCCAGGCCCAGTTAATAGGTGGTACATTATTTTGGTTTTTACGTGTGACTGCACAAAGGCGGGATTAGAATCAGTTGTAACATTGTGAACATATTGTGACACGTAGGCCTGGGAGGTGTCCTTTGTCCCATGTGTTTCTGTATTTTCCCTTTCGAGCCACAGAGTGAAAGATACCAGCCATCTGATCTCTCAACATGCTTGTACTGCAGCACTCAGTGACGTGTGAATGTGTGTGTGTGTGTGTGTGTCAGCTTTTCCATCAGTGGTCCTTGACAGTGGGGTGTCAGAACTCACTGACAGCTGACCCACACTGCCTGCATGACTAATGAATGCACACACACAAGCGCGCGAGCACACACACACACTTCCTTAAAATGTCTCCAGTATGCATAAATGTGCTTTTGCTCCAGAATCTGCCTGTCTTTATCTTCACACTTTTAATTGTCTCCTTCCTTCCTGTTTGAGCATCTGTGTGTGTGTGGCAGCTGTGCACTACTGATCTTCCGTCCTTCCCTGTGGACACTTCACACTGGGCAGGTGTGCACCAGCTCCCCTCTATATGTCCTACACACACACAAACACTCACCAAAAACACAAGCACAGACACTCACAGCTGATGGAAGGAAAGGTGACAGCTGAGAAGAAGAAACATCAGGTTAAGAAAAGTGTGAAAATGAGAAGAGGAGTAGAAAACACAAAGTCCTACTTGTCCTTTTACCTTGATGCTGTCGTCATGGTGTCAGTCCATAATGGGCCTGTCTGGACTGAGGGAGTGACTGTGAACCACAGAGTTTTGTGGATCCAAAACAGTTGTGCAACTACAGTACAACAACTGTATGAAACATCAAAGACTATGTTTGTCGTGCATACATAGAATATTCTAGCTTTTGTCCTAATTCCAAAAAAAAAGACAAAATTCCTAATAAGCTGTTTACATGACTAATGAAAATATTACAATAACATTCCTGTTTACATACGGCCATGCATACCCCGCTTCCATTTTTTTTCTTTCAAAGTTTTCCACCGGTGGCAGACGTTCCACTGTGTGAACTCAGCCTCCCTCTTTCATTGAAAAGTTCAGCTTTTCGATATTTACTCAAATCCAAAAACCTGTTGATATCCTTTTCCATAATGTTTAAAGTAGGTGTGTTCCACCAGTGGACAACGTCCTGTTGTTGATCTGGGCATGCACAGCTGTAAACAGGAATATTACTGCAAGATTCATTTTCACTAACCATGTAAACAGTTTATGAGGAATTTTATGTTTTTTGGATTAAGGGCAAAAATCTGAGTGTTTTGTGCGTGTAAACACAGTCAATGAAACAATGAAATCTGACTAAATATACTTTAAATTCTGAAATTCAAATTTCTTTCAACCAGCTTAAAATGTAAAACGAGCACCAGGTAAGGTGTGAGGTTTGGAAGTGAAACATGTTTATCAATATTTTTAAATTCTCTTTCAAGACACAAATTGTCACACAAAGTGTTTCCAGTTGGCTTTTCAAATTCACCTCAGCAAGAAAAAGAAAACTTGAAGAGTGTGGAGCAGACAGACACTCACCACTCCTTTCTTCTTCTCTCTAGCACACACACGCACGCACACACACGCGCGCACACACACACACACACGAACACGCACACACACACACACACACACGCACACACACACACACACACACACCAATGCCAGTCTTTCCTGTGAGGGCAGAGTCAAGTGTTCGGTTGATGTTTTCCTCTTCCCATGAATATTAATGAATAGCACACTCCATCAAAACACAACCAGTACTCATTTACACAGATCACCACACACACACACATGCGTATCCTCTAAAAGAGCACATGCATACTAACATTAAGGCAAAAATGTGCAGTAAATCTTTTAAACCTGTTCATGCTCATTCTTTGTTGATTTCTGTTTACTAAAATAGATTATGAGAAGGGTTATGTTTGTGTCAAATACCATATGTTGTCAGAGCAAGTTCAACATTTTGTATCACGACATCTATTAGCAGCAGAAGACTGAAAGAGAAACATAAAAACACAACAAAAGACACGGGGAAAGGTAATGATAAAGAGAAAAGAAAGACAAAACAAAAGCATAATACACAATGGGAAAAAAAAAACAAAAAAACATTAAGTATTTAGTGGAGGTGGCAGAAGTGGGAGAGTTGTGTGGATGATAAACTGGTACACAATGCAGAGGAGCGCTGTACCCAGATTTGCAGTCAATTAAGTTGGATTTACTGGGTCCACGATGAGATCCTCACTGACTGCGTGTTTTCATATTGGATCGGGGGTACAGGTAAGCCCTGATGCTTTCCTCCTCTCTTTACCCCTGCCTTCTCTCCGTCTCTCTTATTCTCTTTTCTTTCCTCACTCGCCCTCAGCTCTGATACGTCCCAGAGGCTGTGCTGTGCAGCCACCAGTAGAGCGGTAAGAGCCGCCTGTAATCAAGACTAAACCTCCCCTGTGGCCTGCCAAGAGGCGCCACACAAACAAAACGCTTTATGAAGGGAGAAGTGGAACACATATACAGATACCTGACCACGCATCTGGTAGCTGAAGATACTGAGGAAGAGATACAACGCACAGTGTTGCCAATACCTTCAATGGAAAGTAGCTCAAACAGTCACTAGATGTAGCTAGATTATGCCACATGCTTTGCAAAACAATAGGACAATAGTTACCTGCCAAATAGTGATCCCACATTAACCTTTACTGTCAGCTTCGTCTGAGATTTATTAGGATTTTACTACCATTTAAACACCATTAGCATATTGTAAGAAATCTTACATTTTATTTGGCATCAATTTTACTGATTCATACAAGTGACCAAAGGCATCCTGCTGTAAGTAAGTTCAGTTAGCGAGTGGCAGTTCGGTTTCTGAAATGCTAGTGATTTATGTTGTGTGCTGGACTGTGTTGCTATTAAATCATAGTCTGTGTAATGACAACAAAGACGCTTTATATTAAGAGCTAAGAGAGTGCTTTATGTTATATGGGAGTAATTTGAGTTACATGAGCAGTTTGGTAACAGTGTTGTTTTCTGCTAACTTGTGCAAGCTATGCCGTAAACATGAGCTCTACTCTTATGTATGAAGTATCATGATAGAAGTGTGTGTGTGTATTTCTTACAACTGTAACTGACTGAAAGTTTAAAAGTATGACTGCTTCAGAGGGGTTTTTGCTGACAACATCTGAATTTTGTATCTTAAATGTTAGTAAATCATTAATAAATGGTTCCCTCTTGCAGGTTATAAATGCTAATAACCCATTAAAAAATAGCTTAACGTATTGATTGATAAACATCAGCTAAGCTAGGTAACTAACAAGATTAACAGCTTCAACCTTGCCAAATAGTGAGCCTGAATCAATGTATGAAAACTCTTACAGCTTCATTATAAGCATTTCAGGGATTAAAACTTCATTATAAACTGCTTATACTGTAAATGCTTTACAATGACACCCTTATTGTAAAGTGGTTCCATAAATAGTCGTCGGTAACTTAAAACAGTGATTAGTCGCATGCAGTCACATCTGTCTATCTGACTGCTGATTGGTCGACTAAATGAGCTGCCATTCTTTTTACATCACTCAGTCTCGGCCAGAAACATATTCACAGAGAAAATATTTGTTACCGTCTTCAATGTTTTGGGTTTTTTTTTAGACAGGATCTTAAAAGTATCATACTGTCTTGTCAGTTTAACCAAAAACAATGAAGTTTAGGCTGTTAAAGCAAAACAATGAGCTGAAAGTTGAGTCAGAATGTTGAGTCACAACAGTGGAACCACACAATTATTGTTCAGTGCTTTTGAAGAGAAAATAATATACTGTATACCAAGTAAACATCATGCTAACATATTTTTGCCTACATTGCATATTCATTTACTTTTAAAGCCATTCCTCTGGTGCTGTACTTTCCCTCATGTGCCAATTATTTTGCAGCAATCATCAGTTTTACTTCTAGTTTGTTGATTTGTTTTTATGTGTAAGTATATGCACAGCTTCAAATGGGTTTTTATGCACTTTTACCCGTTTATAACAATTCATTACGTTTAACAAAACACTTCAAATTACAATAGCCCTCGGCCTAATTTTAGCTACTTTATTATGTGTTTACTGATGGTAGAGAGAGGAGATATGCCAAGGACAAAAATACAGAAGTGAGCTGGATAGGAAGTGGACAGAGACAAAGAAAAGAAATGCCAGCAAGAAGAAAAAAGGAGGAAAAGGGATAAGAAAAAGGAAAGACTAAAGAGTTGAAAGTCAAAAGTGAGCCATTAGCTGCTGTTCCCTGAATGCTATGTTAGCAGTTTACACACACACACACACACACACACACACACACAGTGGTAACAGTTTACACAGCACTTTATTTTTCCCCATTAAACTAAGAGTAAAACCCAGCTTGTCCTCTGAGCAGCCATATATTGTAAATGGAGACTCCTAGAAGGCAATAAGTGTGTGACTGTGTTTATGTGTGGATGAGCATTTGTGCGACACTATTACCAGGAGCTATAGGGCTGGGCGATATCTCGAATACACACAATGTATCGCAGCTTGTTCTGCATGGGATGCCGTAAATTACTGTGTCGTCAACATTAGTACATTATATCACGTGGGTCATTTGTTTAAGCCGCTGGCATCGGAGTTTGTTTTTTCCTCTTTCTGCCTCTCACGGACACACGTTCATTCTAATGGGCTGTGTACCAGTGCATTTTAAAGACAGCATTGCATCATGGGTTTTGGCACCGCTGTACAATCATGACACCTGAGAAGGAAATAATACAGAAATAACACAAATCACACACGATGAGTGAAACATCAGGCTGAGAGGACTGGCTGCAGTGACACAGTGAGTTTGTTGTGTATAATGTTTTGCAATGAAAACCTAAATATGCTTCTTATACAGTATGTCCTGTTGATTTTCATAGCGCAATACATTGCCTCTTTTCACCGTGCAGTTCATTACAAATAACTCAGTACTGCATCCTGTTAGCATGTTTGTAACTTTCAAACATAGACTGAATATAAAGATCGACGCCTCCCACTGTGTACAAATGAACCCAAAATCTGGCAGTCAGGAGAGCTGCCATGCTGCCTCTGTGACGCAGTTTGGAGCCAGAGTCAGTAGAGATATCACATGCACCGGCCGCCTGATTGGTCTGACAGATTTTTACCACATCAAGTAACTTATTACAAATAAACTGATCAGAATGATCATGATTTGAACAGAAGTCTACCTGATGAACTCTACTTAAAAAGTCCAAAATCACCTTTTGGAAAAACATTACTGGATGTGTACTTTGAGTTTTTAGTTTGGCCAAAGTCTCATAGAATAACATGGAGGGGGCGGGATTTATGACCTATACTGCAGCCAGCCACCAGGGGGAGAGTGAGATGCTTTGGCTTAAATTCTGAAGTGCTCTCACGACGTCCATCTTTATATACAGCCTATTATTTGTGTGTTTTCTTGTATTATTTCTCATAACATTTTCATAATTAGGCTTGTTCTTAACCTGTAGCCTAATTGCTGCAATTTTATTGAAAACACATTCTTTCACATACTGTAGCTCTGTAAGTTATTTATGATTTATGATGAGGCCATACATTCATTTGTCATTTGTTTTTGATATATGCATTTTTGTATATATATATATATATATAAACGTATATTGCCATTCTCCTAACCACGGTATGTTGTTGTCAGAAACAGTCCTTTAAACTGAGCTCACTAACAATTACTTACAGAAATATTGATAAGATTTGGCACAAGGACAACTTAAAATAATGTGGTGCAGCTGCATTCATGTTCTGTTTTTCTCTTTGAATTTCTATACAATATATTGACATAATTCCCTTGGTTAAGTGATCAAATCAGCTTTGGTTTACATAAACGGAACGTGACTAACTCTAACCACACATTTCTGAAGGAACCTCTTCTTTTGAATTCCAGTCCCGGGTCAACATTTCCAGGAGTAATGCCACAATAGCAAGTGTGATGTCAATAAAAATTTAACATAAATACCTGAAATCTTTTCTTTCATTTCATACATGCATATTTTCATGGATGAAGAGATACTTGAAGCTGAATGAGACAAAAGTCTAACTTTCATACAAAACACAGTTTAGTGACAACTGTGAGGTTATTAAAAATCAGCCACAATGAAAAAAACCTGCACACTCCACGAGGCTTAATGGAGCATGCAGCCATTACTTTCTTCATAGAGATCATTTAATAAACAGGCACTTGAGAATAAGCTTGGATGGACGCAAGAGTAAAAGGAAACAATGGATGAATCGAGGAATAAACAGAGCTTCGACACAGCGGGGAAAAACAGACACAGATACATGTAAGACATGTGGAAAAGAAAGGATATACAATTAGCACTTTCAAGTGTATCCCTGCACTTAAAAAGGAAAACGCAGGGATGGACTACAGACATAGAAGACCCTGTGAGAGAAAACACACACTCGCTGCGAGAGCTGGCTATGTGCAGACTTTGAGGTAATTGTTTTCTCTAAGCAGCCTAATTACAGCTTTCATTGGCTTCTCCAAATGTCGGCACTTCACGCTGGCAGACACATGTACAAACCATACATAAATGACCATTCAATCAGAAACACGCAGAGATAAAAGATACCCATTCTGAACAAGCCCACCATATGCACTACAGTACATTTGCACAATTACAAACAACTATATGTATAAAAGAGATCATACGGTAATTGAGGATGGGGTGGTGGAGAGGCAGATTCACACAAAGAGGCTAAATAAAGGCTACAAGTATGAAAGACACTGATTAAGTTTTAATTAAACATCTTTCTTTTGATCTTTGGGATTTGAGAAGATGTCACTGGCCCCAAAAATTCTGATGTACTGAAGTAAAAAAAGTGTAAAAATGTATTCTTTAGTTTCTGTTCTTTTTTGCATCCCCATTAGTTTCCACTAACTTGTTGTTATCATTCCTATTATTTTTTTTAGATGTACAGTGCTTAACAAATGTATCAGACCACCGCCCAATGTAAGGTTTATGCCACAGCCGCCCTATATTAACGGCATTGTTAATTACCAAAATCCTTTTTTATGTTTCTGTACTGGTTAATACATCAGTATGTACAGTAGAAGCTCTTTAACCAAAATGATATTTTTAATGCTATAATATAATTGTATTATTGTTATCCATGAATTTGTATTTACTTGCATTCCTGAACAGAAAAAATTGTTTTGTTTTATGTTATGTTATGTTAGGTTAATTTCTGACTTCTCGGAGAAGCCCAGTGAGTCGGCTCAAATTTGGGTATAAAAGGTGAATTCAGTTTGAAATTCCTCATTCCTGTTAAAAATAGTAAAACGTTGAGAGCTCATTGAAAATGAAAGAGTCTGCATCACTTCATGATGCTGATTTGTTTTCTCCATTTTAATGAAAGGTGGTCTAATACATTTGTTAAGCACTGTATGTCTATAAGGTGTGTCCATCAGTTGGTCCCCATTTCCTCAAATTTGGTAAAACGTTCACTTCGACACAAGGATGAACTGAAAAGATTTTTGTTATCAAAGGTCAAGGTTTCTGCATCCTCATGTCTGTACATTCTTATAAATGCGATGTCTCAGGAGGGAATTCTTTCTAATTTGGCACAAATTTGTGAGTTAAACTGAATACCACTTAAAGAAAGATTTTCAATGAGTCTAAATCTTTATACATATATGTGACATGTAAGTGATATATATTGCATTTGGCTGAAGTGGAAAATAACACACACTGTATAATGCATTGTGCAGTGTGAGTGATTGCTTATGGCAAAATACCACTTGCACATCACATATACTATTCAGATTGTACACAACAGGCCAATCAATACCGGAGAAAATGATAAACTTGCTACCAAAGCGGTGAAAAAGACACAGGACCCCAGTGTAATTGGATATATAAACATTTCAGCAACGCACACCACCTTGGACCAAAGCCTGATTGCCATGGCAGACTAAAGGGACGAACTTATTTAAACTGAATGACAGTGCAGACCATAGAAAAGACATTGCTGAGTCTGAGTTTGAAGATAAATAGCGAAAGTCATATCGTATTATGCTGTAATCTGACACACAACCTGCACTACTTACAGCCAGCCATGTCACCTAGGTACTGTGTATAAAATAAATGTCCGAAAATTAAATACTTAGACTTACAGTAGGTGATGCCGACTACAGCTATAGTTTGATCTGTCAGCAAATAATGAGTTTGACGTTAGTTTATATTAGAGCTGTGATGATGTACATTATATGATAATAGAAAAAAACATCTGTCGTTTCATTTTACGCTCTGTCGTTTATTTTTTTGTGTCGCAAATCACACTCTTCATGGCAATATTTTATATCATTTGGACACAAACATGGAGGAGAATGAAAGTGGCACAGAGCGGGGTAGTTCTGAACAGGAGGACTCCGACCCGCTGACGCAAAGGGGTATAGTACAAGTAAATCTTGTTTTAAAGGTGAATCGATTATAGGCTTTGCAAAGAATGGATTGCACCCACTAATAGCCCTGTGAATTGTGCCATGTTTGTGCGCTTGGAGGACCTGTTCACAAAAGTTTGTGCACTAATGATACACCAGCCCCAACACGCACAAAGTTTTGCACCTTAGTGGAATTTTCCCTTGTTTTGCATGTGTTGTTTCAGCCTTTTCTCCACATTTTAGCAAACACACTAGTAAAAACCCTCAAACTGCATATCTTTAATGAACAGAGACAAACACATGCAGAGCTCTCCACAATCACAGACCAACTTTCATGTATTTTGCTTCTCTATTATTTTTTGTTTATAACACAATCTACTGAAATATCCATCAACATAGGCTCCAGCTATTAATGTGACCCAGGCAGGTCTGAAACATGTTTTAAAATAATATTGGTATAGGTGTCACTGAATGTATCTGGGCTTTCAGAGAAACAGTACTGATGATCTGTTAGGAGCTCACAGCTGGCAGCAGCACCACACAGCAGCTGAAACCATAAGTTATTGTGGTAAATGAATTAAAACAATTGCCAAGCATACCTCCTGTGTTAAGTGTAACTGTTTATTCATTGAATTTACAGAAAATGTGCTATATCGTGATGCATATTGTTATTTGGATATGAAATGACTGATATCAGAATATGCAATTTTGGTCACAGTCCTAGTTTATATGTTCTAAAATGAGAAACATCACATTATAAAATATATGTAGTTGTTCAGCTGCAAGCTAGTTATCCTTCATTACAGGTTTGACTTCAATAGCATCACTACACAACCTCACTTAGCCCACTTAGGATAGCTTTTTAGACACTTAAACTGCAATATATACATAGGATGGATTGATGTTGTATATTATTCTTTATATCAGATATCAGATCAATGTTGGTGCAAGGACTGAGTGATAGAGCAACACAGACACTGCTGAGTGTGGATTTAAATGCTAGAAAGGCATTTGGGTCTCTGCAGTAATCTGATACAAAGTCTGCACTGCTGATCAGAACATGCTACCTTGCAGAATAGACAAGATGTTCGTGTATTGCTGAATGGGGTTTAAGCGAGTTAGTGACAAAGCATATGAGAGATAAATATTGCTGAATTGATTTTCAAAAAGGCAAATCTCTGGGGTCCGTCAGAGGTTTAAGATGACACAGGACTCTGTAGAAGCTGATAGACAGGCTGATATGTACAATGCCAAATGCTACCTGACACCGAGATGACTGATGGTCTGCCAACAAGACAAACACACACTCTATGGATGACAAAATACTGTACAAGGGGACATATGTGAAAGTGTAAAGCTGGGGACAGACGGCACCATTAAAATATTTATAAAAGAGACTCCACACATTATTACTGTGGATGTTCCAACAATCCTCAATGCTATCTGCTTTTTATGGCACCAAAATCTTCCAATATTGGCTGGGAAAATGTCATTTTTACAGGAGACAATCAAGATTAGACTATTTCTGAAGGTTTACTACAATACCCAGTGTTCACTGCCAGTGCTTGCCGGTGCTGCCAAGCATGCAAGCATTTTGTCAGAGCAACGTGTTTGGCTGATATATGACAAACACATAGATGAGCAGGAAGTTCAGACTGGACATACTGTAAATTCGCCAGCTGGCATGTATAAGGTGAG
Organism: Coranthus polyacanthus; assembly: GCA_037367275.1. Classification (NCBI taxonomy): domain Eukaryota; kingdom Metazoa; phylum Chordata; class Actinopteri; order Kurtiformes; family Apogonidae; genus Coranthus; species Coranthus polyacanthus. Next base: position 2,801,038 of record JAPQRN010000022.1, read on the forward strand.
CTTTTTCCTTGTACTTGAGTCTAACTTTAGACCACAAAGATCAGCTACTCTCCCTAAAAGAAAACACACATTTCCATTCAAACACTGCTTTGACGTGTCACAGAATAGTCAAAACAATTTGTGCTGTGGTCCCCCAAACGTCAAATATCAAGAATTAAATTCACCTGGACACCCCAGAAAAATAATTACAGTTAATTTAGAAGGTTGTTATAATAATTTCAATAATTATGATAGTTACAATACTGAGTAAACACCAGTACATACATCAGGTACTGTACTCATCCTGGTTTCTGACATCTTAAAACTTCTGCAACTCTGTCTTCACCAGAGCCTGTGCTTGTGCCATAAAACCTCTGCATGTAGTCCCAAATTCTGCTGCCAAGCTAGTGTTAAAGCTTCCAATGTTTCCTAACACCACTGTGTTTCCCCATTCAACAAATGTCTCCCTGATGTAGTTGTACTTCAGTTTTGATGCAGACAACATGATATCAGCCTGATTATGGCCTGGCCCAGCAGATGTAGGGTGCTGGGCCGTGACAATCACGCCGAGTTTTCAGAAATCTATCCTGTAACAGGAAGTTCTGGCCATTCATAGGTATTTTCAGACAGGTAGGGGGTCAAATTAAAAAAGTTTCCATCAGAGGTGACTCTACTGCTCTACACCGTGGCTCAACACAGAAGCTTGGAAAAGTAGCTTCACCTTCACCAGTCAGGTCATTATTTAGTCTTCTGATGTGGATCGAAAGCTGTATTTTTCAAATTCTGCTGTTTTTCCCCCCGATTTCAGCTCCTGCAGCTTTAAGCCCCGACTCACCAAGAAGGAACGAAAACCTCTGGACATGCTCAGAATAACTGGTTGTACCACTGTCATCCTAAACAGAGCTACAGGTTGGAAAACAGCACCGTTCCCAGCACTCGAACAAACTCATCAATGCACTCTTGCAGGCACTCTCCCTAAAGGCTGCTGTTCGAGAAACCAGTCCTGAGCACGTAAGACAGGACTCGACTGGGATAAAGACAAAGCTGTCCTTGTTGTCATGCTTGTCATTTCAGGCACTGAAAAAACATTAATAAGAAGCATTGTTGCCTGAGGCTTTTTTTTCAGAGTTGTTGATCACAAATTTACACATGGAAGTTATAAAATAGATTTCCAAAACTAGTAGAGAAGTAGAGGTTGGTCAACTTTGCTCTTAAAAACATTCGTGCAGAAATGAGCCTAATTTAGATCTCCAAATATCACCTCAATGCACTGCTGCTACACAGATCTCTAGACATTAAGATAACAGTCACAGAGACTGTAATATAGCAAGTAAGTCGCTGTGTGTCTGAAAGCTTCCTTATAAATAATAATGTCTACACCAGTTATAGAAAGCCAATGAGCCACCCACCCAGTGAACTATAGACCTAGCTGGCTGGTCTACAAACCGGAGCCAATCTCAATGTGCCCCTGCTTTTCCCTTGAGACTTTGCAGAAGTCTCAATACATCTGTCCACATCCATTTATCCATCTGTCCATCTGTCCGTCTGTTCCTACGTGTGTGCCTCTGTAACCCTGTACATCCCCTGTGTCCAATCAGCTCATCTGACCGAGTCAGGCAGCAGAGGCACCAGGTGCCAGATGCCCACGTATAATTGGGAAGCCAGGTTATTTCTAAATACTGTACAGTGCATTGTCAGTGTCAACAATCCACCTTTGTATTCTTTTCCTTGGTGACAAATCTTTATCAAGATATAGCAAGTTGGCAGTGCATGATATATGACTTTTAGCGTCGCTCATATCTCTCGTACAGTAGGCCGTGACAGTAGGTTTTCAGTCGAGGCTGTCTGAGAGCTTCACAAAAGCAAAGCCAATTCAGCCTTATGTCTCTCACTGAATGATATCCAACAGGACCCAAGATAATATGTGTTGCCAAATTCAACTCTCTGCCTGTCTCTGTCTATCTCTTGCCTTCATTCACTGTTTTTCCGTCCCACTTTTACTTGCTGTTTTTGTTTCCAATTGTAACTCCATCCGTGTTATTATTGGAGGTATGCATGCTACTGCCAGATGCCCCTTTCTAACCTCTCCTGTGTTCTTTGTACATCCATTCCACTTTACACACATGCACAGCACACACAGAGTGTTAAAAGAAAAGAGGGACAGAAAAACAGCACATTTAAAGCCCCTCATTAGCATCTTTTGAATTACTTATATTTACATAGAGCTGAAATACTCCAGAGGAATAACTTTAGGAACATTTAAGGACACCAAAGTCCACCAAACACACATGCAGACAAGCAGTAATCGAGTGTCACTTTGACCCATAGCTTGGCTGAAACCAAGCCACAGAGTGCCAGTCTAATCTAGCCATTAAACATTAATGAAGGCTATTAATGAGGGACATCTAGATGGAAAAACACCTAATGAAAAGACTGCAGGAAAAGTAGCTCCACACAACCCGTCTGTTTGATGAGCACAAATTTCACTCTGGTGGGATTGTAATGTGTTAATGGTTCAATATGTAATATTTTTCATGCTTGTGCATTTTTATGGAGCTTGTGTTGGAGTCTGTTTTGTGCTATGCTGTCTTTTGTTGACATTAGTTAACTCAATTTCTAAGCTAAGGGTTGTTTACATGAATGATAACATCCTGTACACTGATATCTCTATGTAGAAGACTCAGATTTGTTTTTCTGTGAAAACTCTTATTCTCACATCCAAGTTCTTCAGTCCCTCTCTTGTGCTCCTCTACAGTGGCAATAGTGTTTGGCATTAACTACTGTTAGCGTAGAAATGGAGTTGGTTAATTTTAACAACCGGCTCCCAGTCCTGCCATTTTGAAGACAGGAGTTTGTGTTTTGGCCATTACTATGTTGGCTTTTTGGAAGCAGAAATGACCATATTTAGACAAAAGTTGCAGTAGCGCGAGGGGTAATGGCTGAGCTAATGCTAAATTCTAGCTTACCGACATGATAAAACGGTAAACTTCATCAAACATTTGGTAGTGTAACATACTAACCGCAGCTACAGTCAAGCTGTCTGTTAAGAAAAAATTGAGGGTCTACATTAAAGAATGAGAGGAGAGTGACTCCTGGAATAATTGGTTGACTTAGTAATTTTATAGAGAAGTTCATTGTTAGTCTATGGGAGCCAGGCCTTGGAGCAGCATCTAGTTGTCATCAGTGGTGTTATAGTGTAAGACACTTCCTCATTGGTTTCACTTTGGAGATCCTGTCCTTGTTTAGAACCAAAGACTACATATAATAAGTGAATGGAGGAACCAGGATGTCACCCATTGGTTTCTGTATTGCAGGTTTGAAGCCAGTAGTTTGTGATTTGGCCGTCGCTATGTTTGTCACATTTGGACAAAAGGGATGGAGCTGTGGGAGCGCAAGGGGTCAGAGCTGTCTTCGAGGGGTCAGGGGTGAGCTAATGCTAAATGGTAGATTACTGACTACCATAAAACGCTAAATTTCATCAAGCACTGTGTAACAAAGTCATTTTACGGTGTTGTTAGTGTAACCTACTAACCACAACTATAGCTGAGCTGGCTGTCAGGAAAAAATATGTTTTATTAAATAAACAGGAGATCCGGAAGTCAGACTGGAATGAACGAACTGTCATGCAGACCTGTCAATCAAAGCCTGATGCTGCAGACATCAGAACCTCCTTTAAGATACTTCCACACTGGCTTCATTTTGGAGCCGAAGTCCTTGCCCCTTGGTCCATTTCTAAGCTAACGGCTGTCTCATTTGCTTACATCTATGATAACATCCTGCACACAGATATCTCTGTGTAGAAGATTTGGGACGGTTTTTCCATGAAAATCCTTATGCTTGCTCCATTGTTCAGTGCCTTCTGCTCCTCTAGCAGCAACAGTGTGTAACACTAGCTACCATTAGCTTAGAAATGAAGTTGGTTAATGTCAACAAATGACTGGCTCCAACACAAACTGTATGCAAGCACATGCACAAACAAATCTTACTGTAGTGTTGACTGAATGGACAAAATGCTTTGTTGTATACAGTAGGGCATCAGTGAATTTTTCTTTTTTTTGTTGTTGTTGCCTCTGCTGAATAAATTGAGCGGGTCAAAATATATACAGCCTGCTACAGTATATGCAGTGGTGTTTATTGGGGACAACTGAAATTATGTACAGGAGTGGCAAATGTAAGGTACAAAAGTTCAGCGGGAAATTATTAATATGGATCAGTAACATTGATTTCCTTAACAAATATGTACATAATTTCAGCTGGTATTTAATGCACAGGGGATACTTGTCCTAAAGTCTCACCGCTTAGCTGCAGTAGTGTTTGAACGGCACAACAGGAAGAGAGAGGCAAATTATGGACAATGTGTTGTTTTTCATAATCGCCTTTTCAAATGTCAGACAATTTGGATAAAATTGAAGTACATAATAATCAGGTAATATTGCTATTATCACTCTTTGGTGGCTTGGGGATGTGAGCGGCCTATGAAACCTCAGACTAAGGGTCAGCCATAAAGCACAGCTGTGACAAGACTTACACTATGTCCGTCTGCCCTTCATTTTGAGGCCACAGTCTGTTCTCTGGCCTCTGCAGTATTAACACAGCTTGCCCTACATTTCACCTTGCAGACATACACACATAGTTCCTACACTGTGCTCAGATAATTCAAATAAGTCCCACAACAGAAAATAAGCCCTTTACATGGTCTTTATATTCAACATGTCTGTTCATTTTAACATATTTAAATGTTTTCAGTTACTTTTCTGGCACTGACTGATATCGTTTAGCACACTGGGTCCAACTAGTTTCACTTCCATCTGTGTAAATGAGTGTCCTCCTTGCAGACCACAAGCAGTGGAAGCAAATTAAAGGGTCACAACAAGTGGCCCAGTAGTAACACGTCAAGTTCTATACAGTGGTTTTCATGCTGAACAACATAGACCATATTCACACAATGCTGCACTATTGTCATATTGCTGTGTTCAAGTTGTATATAAGCAGGGAATCTGAGAAACTGCCACTGCTTACCAATTGATCAACTATTGAAAAGACAATGGATAGTGAAAATCCGGAGGGACATCAGACCATATTTGAAGGTAAAACAATAGACAACAACTAACGTTAACATCAACCACTTCCTGACTAACATTACTGTTTGATATTATAGGAAAGGTGTCAATTATTTCTGAAATGTCTGTCTATCTTTTCAACTGACAAAGTACTTGGAAGACACTTTACATCCAGTGTGTAGACTTGCGTTCATATTTTAATTTACAGATTTGCCATTATATCATGTAACCACATCAAATGGTAAAGTTAGCCTGGAAATAGTTGAGCACCATTTCTCCAAATGGATGCCTGTCTTACTGGCTCACACCCAAACACAAACATTTTCCTTTTTTAAACCTATGAGGTTACTCAGTAAACCGTACATGACCTACTGGCTTCAAAGAATGACTGATATGGCTACAAGTTTACTGTGTGAAGGTTGTTTTGCCAAATTTTTAAGTGCATACAGTAGTTCAAACTGAGATCTAGAGGTACAATACTGTGATGGCCAGCTGCTTTTCTAACCTCTCTAATTCTATCTTAGGCGGAGGTGTCCATTGGAGAGACGGGAGACACCTGGGCCCGGAGTCTCACTGTTATAAAATCGACGGCCTCGAATGTTGGAGCTTTCTTCTCCCGGTGCAGCGTTATGTTTATTTTGTCCAACTCAACATTTGCAACATCATACTGGTCACTCATCCATGCACCCACATTTCACCACTGATCATACTGACTTTCACACCTCATCGTACTTTTCCATTGTGTTGCATTCGTTTGAATTAGTTAATAAATTCCCTATTTGTTGGCCTTCAAACTGTGTCTCCTTCTTTGTTGTCATGGAGATAGAGAGAGAGACTCACTCTATGGAGATAAAATAAGATAAAAAAACTGGTTCAGTGATGAAATAGTTAAAAGAAATAAGACACTAAAATAAACACAAAGTTAACAGTGGATGAATATAGTATTGGTTTAGACGAGTACAGTGATTTAGAACTCTTGAACTCTTGGGACCTCCAGAGAGGCTGAAGCTGGCTGAAACAGTGGTGACAGGGACAAGACAATGCAGCCAAATCCACACGGCAGAGAGTTCACATGAGGCCGAAAAGCAACACAATCCAGTGAAGGGGACAAAGCAGCCTGGCAATTTAAAATATAAATTAATGTTAATAACTTCAAATGTATATAAAAACAGGATATTAAAATAAAATCTACCTGGCTCAGGCATCTAAGGGAGGCCCTCCCTGTGACAGCAAATAAATATCATTAGCTAAACTGCTTCCCAACTCAGCTCTTCCACCTTCTGGCACAGACAAAAGAGACTGGATGATTTGACCCACCTGCGCTTATATAGGGAGCTGCCTCCATACCCTCCCACTAGGGGCGGTACTTCATCTGCCAACCCTCACACTTATTTGTATACTCCTGATTTTTGTGCTTTTGCTCAAATAACATAACCTGTCCAGTGTAACAAACCTTAAGAAACACACAGTGCAGCTGTTGCCTTTAACATATGAGTAAGTCAAATATAAATGAGTTTATAACTGCTGCGCAGCAGTTTGGAAGTGGCTGCTGGTTAACATAGTCTTTATGGGCAGCATTTATATCACTATAAATTGCGGGCTGTATTATGTAGCGTTACCAAACATGTCACTGAGAAAAGTGCTATAGTGAATTTGACTGTATTAAAACACAGGTTATATGTACATGATGGGACTACAAGGAGGTGTAATGAAGTGACACTGGCCGGTAACCAGCTGTCTGCAGCCTGTGTCGCAGTGCAGAAATAAGATAAAACTTTGTGACGTTAGGGACAGGTTCATTGTCTGCTTTAATTTTACTTGACAGTCTTTCACAAATGCCCCTGTGCATCAGAGTAATAAATGGTACAGTTTATTAATGTCTGTTTCTTTCCTTATTGACGTGAGATTTATCAGGGCAATGTGAGAGCGTGAGACACATCCTGAAAGTGGGTGTCTCACACCAAAAGCACTTGCACGTTGCTGCTCTGAAGTAGCTTGCCCCCTCACCAAAACTCAGCTCTGGACTATGCAAGCCTGATCAAGCAGAGCTGATACTGGAACATCAAAGTACAGTTGTCTTTTAAATTAGTCCAGCGCAAAATCTAAGTGTGCTTACAAATCCCATTTCTAGAAAAGTTGGGACATACAAACAAGGAGAAAGCCCTGTCAGTCAAGAATATCAACACTGTTGAGTTTTTTGGACCTGAGCTCATCTCAGATGTATCAAAAGACAGTGAAAATGTGTTCTGTTGTCAGACGAGTCCATGTTTCAGGCATTGGGCATTGGGTTCCGCAGACTTCAGGGAACATATGTCGACTTGATGGCAACATATGTCTGTCTATCTGGTACCTTCACACATATTAAGTGCTCCCAATATGGCTTTGTGGGCTTCTTGAAAATATGACGCCATTGAAGCACTAGACTTAGCACGTCAGCTGAGTATTCAATCCTTCAATGTGTCCCAGGATGCAGTACAAGAGAATGTGGACAGATGTGTCCCAGACCACTTCCAACTGCGTCCTGAGTGATGTGATAGGAATGCATCCTGAAATGCGCCCTGAGTTTGTTCAGACCTTGCATTAGAGTTGAACATGTGATTGGATTTGCCAGGATGGATGTTAATGCAAGGTCTGAACAGGGCACAAGTCTCCTTTCACCTCTGTCTACCTCTGTTTTTCTACTGTTGAACTAACTTTGTCCCGCTCTCTGCTTCCTATTTCGTCTTGGCTCATCCCATTTTTTGCTCTTGCTCTCTTCCCTCTTCTTTCTTTTTTCTCCTCAGCTTTGTAACTCTTTCTTTCTGCTCTCTCTCTCTCTGCTAAGTATTGGTAATTACATTATCATGCACTACCCTATGAAATATAGTTTCAGTGACAACAGTATGTGTGTGTGCGTGTGTGTGTGTGTGTGGAGTTGATGATGGAGAGGCTGTCTGCGTTTTTAATAAACACAACACTGCAAAGCTTCACACGCTAACTGCCTTAGCATCGAACTTCACACACACACATAAGTACACACAAACACACGCACAGGCATCTGCCAAGACTAGGCTCAAACTTGCAGGGAATTTATGTACAAATAATTACTTTTTAATAGCCAGTAATGTGATTTCCTGCCAAAGAAATATTCAAATGCATCTCAGGCAGTCCAGTATATTATCTGCCTGGAGCTACGGATGCGACTTAGGGGAGACGGCACAGGAAAGACAGATTATTGTTTGTGTGATAATAATTATTTTACCCTTGTCATCTGCAGAGGAAAATGGGAGATAATGCCTTTGTCTCTCTGTCTCTTTCTTTCAGATTCTTCTTCCTCTTTCCCCAACTGCTGTTCTCTCATTTTCAGAGTCAAACAGATTCTACCGCAATAACCTTAACTTTTCTCTTAGCAGGAAGGCCAAAAGACATACTTTGAAGAGGTAATATATGTTAAAGAATCCTTTTAACTAAAGCACATTCTTCAGATCAGAAGCATTGTTTTGAGAAGAAATTGCTCTACGCTTGTCTGTTTGTTTCCATGTTTGATCCAATTAAAACTAAAGCATCTCTTAACTTTCCCTACCATGGGCATATTGCAAATAAGCCATACACTTTTGGTGGGCAGAGAGAAAAAGTGAATTTGTCAATGCACATCACCTGGCTGCAGATAACATGGTTCCCTATATCAGGGGCAACATTAAATACGCAAAGAGCCATTTGGACCAGTTATACACAGACAATAAAGCAAACAAAACCGTTTGGACATCTAAAAAGAAGGTAACACTGCATATATCATTTTTTTACCTTTATGTTATAAAAAAAACTTTAGTGTGTTACATTTATGAAATCAATGAACTGCTACAGTGAAACTACATTTTATTTCTGCATACAACAAAAACTCTGCTTTTAACTCTAAAAAAAAAAGACACTGGGTTGAAGGTTACTTTCAAATAAAATACTCAACGTCTATTTGAGTCCTCCTCGTGTTCATGAAACAAAAAGCCAAACTTAAAATTTCCCCTTACACCAAACCAAAAATGCTTCTGTGTGCCGTCATCCTTTTATCGTGTGTAACTGGAGCGTGCAGTCAGCTGTCACCCTGAATAAAAACGGACTATTTCATTGAACAATGTAAAATATATATTCTGTATGTATATCTAACATAAAGTGTAGCTTTTCCAGCCACTCTGGTTGTTCCAGCTCAGGAAAGGTGAGCCCTTTGCTGCCCAGGAAAGTGTTCACCGTTTCAGCACCTCCCCTCTGGACAGCTCCCGGACTGTGTTGTGCAGCAGGAGATCACAATATACGCTATTTTGCTTTTTTCTCACCACATATTAAGCATATTGATGAACCAGTCTCGTCAGCAGTGAACGCAAATGAATCTGCCCACGTAGCATTAAACATTGTGTTTTCTTCAGAAACTTTTCTTTTCTTGGCTTTATCCATCATTCAAACAGCGTGCCAGCATGACGCATATTTTGAGCGACAAAAAATTACACGTTTTATTTTAATGTTACAACAAAAATTTAGAATTACATTTTAAAAAACTAAAAAGTAAAATAAAATACATTTAAATTAAATACTCATTATTTATTTTCCAAAGCCACAGGGAGCCGCAGCAGAGGGATGAAAGAGACGCATGCGGCTCCAGAGACGCGGGTTGCCGACCCCTGCCCTATATTATCACATTTGGTTTTAAATAATATGCTGTGGTCAATAAAAAATCCCCACAGCAAAACAAAACAACTTCAGCTTCATTTGTCATTTGAGGCTTCACCAAAGAATGGAAAAATTGCTGCCATAATGTTATTTGGCCAGCTGTTTAAAGCTTAAAGCAGGGATTGTCAAACTTTTTCAAGTTGAAATCCAAAAGACAAAATCTATATTTTTTACTGACTCTTCCACTGTCAAAACAATGTTGAATACTGTATTTCCACAAATAGTGCCTTTATTTACCTCAGCAGCAGGACGCACCAGGCCTTTATTTGAAACAGGCTTGTATTAGAGACAGGCCTTTATTTATAATTTCCTCTGTTTAATAAGTACAAATGGTCGTAATTAGTGCGAAACCTTGTTTTAATCTGTTCCCTTTTGCAATTTTAGAAGTACTGCAATGAGCTTTAGTGTGTTGAAAGTGTTGAAAATAGCTGGATTATATTATTAAATGTACTCAGTTAAACTTGTAGAAGTGAACATTGTTTTTAACTGGCAGCACATTATATGACAGGCACCATGAGTT